>BEXV01000918.1:66426-91076 GCA_003118195.1 Hemicentrotus pulcherrimus
AGGGGGAAGTGGATCTTATTAAAAAGAAAACGAGGCACATGTTAAAATAAACGAGGCACTTATCAGAGAAGAAAAGGGGAAGGGGCACTTATAACTTAATATATAGAAGGAAAAATAGAAAGGAAGAGGGGCGCTTATCAGAGAATAGAAGACCACATACAGGAGGGAAAGGGCAATTGTCAAAGTAAATTAAACGAGGTAAAGGCACTTAATTATCTGAAGTGTAAAGGATTAACTTTTCGTACTGGGTCATTCACCACAAATGAAAAGGGACTCGGGACACTTTTCACGGAGTGAAAAACTTAAATAGGGGCACATATGCGGGAATAGGAGCTCAATATGGTGGCAAGGAGAAGGGGCATAGTATGCACTTATAGGGGCAAATGTGAAATATCAGGGGGCACGGTCTTACAATGAAAGGATAAAAGTTCCATATGTATATGCCTATATTTTACCCCAAATAAACACGAAACCGAAACGTCTTGTATTGTCTTATTATTACACTTTCTTTAACCCTAACCCTTTAGTTTCCCATGTTTTATGTATTATAGTAATATTCACTCTGAAACATATCTATATTGTTTTATTCAATTTCAGTGGGGGGGGGGGGGGTACTCTTGCCGGAGGCATTATCAGTGAAAAGGGGCATCGTTTCAAAATAAAAAAGGGCACTCGATCGTACAGAGATCAAAAGGGGAAGGGGATTTTTTCCTATTTAAAAAGGGGCGCTTCTTACAAAGTAAACTGAGGGGCATAGACTGCACAGTCTATTTCTTATATGTCAATCAAAATAAGGGTCATTTTGCCTTGGGCCGCCTGCCCTTGAGAAAGTGAGGGGCATAATTGTGCATGCATCCCTGCCCCCCCCCCCCCATACCCCAGGATCGAGGGCCGCCTCGATCGGGATCCAGACCTGAAAAAGCTTTTTCTGCTTTTGGTGCTCTCTTTATATTTAGCAAGGTCTCCGGTCATGCATGTGCGATACATTGCATTCATTTTTTTAATGCGCGCAATAATTAATTACAACATAGGCCTAGATTGGCTAGAAGTAGATCTTGATTTTCTGTGCATCAAAATGGCGACGATCTTATCGAAAGAAGATGTCGTAAGGAGGAAACATCGGGGCCAGATACAACTTGGTCTCGTGACATACAGTTACACGGGCGACAGCAGCTCCGAAGACGATGATGATGACGCCTCGGACATCGTCAGGAATGGCGAGGCTCGGATTGCATGGTACCCAAAAGGACGTGAAGAGGTCATTGCAGAGGACAAGGTATGGGAGGGGATTGTCTAGTCCCATATGCTACAAAATTTGTTTGTAAAAGATGATAGCTCTTCTTTGGAAGTCATCTGACTCTTTTACATGGCATCAAGATTAATGCAATGATTTATTTTTCAAGCTATAGATCTATGCCAAAAATATTCACCACTAGGTCTAGGAGGCAAGTGTATCATCAATAATCAATTTCAAATTTATGACTGAATAAACAGATAAATTAAACTAGATCTAGATCTAGATCTAAGGGGGAAAAGAAGATGCAAGAAGAAGAGGAAGGAGAAGAACAACATCAAGAACAAAAATAAGAACAAGAAGAGTATAAGAGGAAGAAAGAAAAAATATGTACTGTTTTTGGTTAGAATTTATGCAGGACTAGGAGTGAAAGAGGAAGGAGGAGGAGGAGGAGGAGGAGGAGGAGGAGGAGGAGGATGATGATGATGCATGATGATGATGTTGAGATAGCAATGCCGTTGCACTCCAGCAAAGCATAGAGAGTCAATGTTAATGTTAATGTTAATGCGTAATGACCTCAAGCACTGCATACATGCTGTGAGGCAGGGATTATTAGACCTATACACAAATATACACACCACACAATATTGCATGGACTGTACACAATCATGCCGATGTAGCTGTAAGCAAATTGTGACACTAGGCTTACAATTTGAATTTCTAAATTATTCTTTTGAACAACAATAGAGTCTAAGTTGAAAAAAATGTATTTTACTGCTATTAAGGTGTCATCAATTGTTGCTAAAGTACTGATTTTGAGTGTTTGAAATAGTGAAAATCAAAAGCACAGCCTTTACTACACATCCAGGATAGTGATGCTTCTATGTGTGAGTCATACTCGTAGTAGCTTTGCTATCCCGTGGTCTGACTGGTCATGTACATGAACCTGTGTCCCTTAACACTTTGGAATACTCCTCAGCAAAACACACCACAATTGAATGGATGTAAACTTAACAAATACAGATGTAATCATAAATCATTTGTAATTCACTGCCATTCTTGAGGCAAGTATTCTGACCCCTGTGTTAACTCTAATAATATTGTTGTATCTATCAAGATAAAGTTGGTATTCTGAACATTGTTGTAACTTTTGTTGTATCTTTTATTGTATCTCTTCTCTCATCTGTTTGGTTGGGCCTGCGTTCAAACTTTGGTGCGCTTTTAATTTTGCTTATTAGTAATAAAATGATGCTTAATCCTCTTTTGCATATGCGCACAAGAGATAATATGACAAGATAGTTGGTATTCTGAAAATTCTTGTATCTTTTATCTTATCTTATCTTGCATGGTATTTACAACAGGTACGGGGTTGTTGTATCTTTCGTGGTGATATAATAGCGGCAATATTTCTTGCCCAGAACCAACTTCATGCCAATAGACGAGTTAGAAGAAGATTGTGTGTTGGCCGGAAACATCAGAGATGAGAACTTACATGCTAGGATATAACGATTGTAGTGCTCTAATCTCAACCAATATAGTGAAAGCGTGATTTATTTTCATGATCCACATGCCACAGCACGTATGATGACGCGCGTAATAAGCGCTCAAAGAACTAATTACGCCCAAGATTAGTATGCGCTAGGCGCATCTTCAGATATGGCATAAAGTATTCCTGTTGGTTGACCTTATTATCATGCTTATATAAAACAGATTTTGATTGGTAGGGTCCATACAATTGGGCGTGTCAACAGTGGTCAAAGATAAGATAGAAACGGTCCTTCAAGAGCTAACACGGGATAAAATGATTTTCAGAATACCAACTTACAACAATATTAGCGCTGTGTTATCTCTGGGAGATACAACAAAAGATAACACTAAACTTTCAACAATGTTCAGAATACCACCCCTGGGGGGTGTTCCACAAAGATTTTAAGTCGAACTTAACTCTAAGTTGGACTTAAAAATTATGGAGAACCATTTGTAGCCTTAAAATATAATAAAAAATTCAAATATTTTAGACTTTTTAAAAATTCCACATCAACCACATGAGATCTCCGTGATAAAAGAGAATATGAATGATTTGATTCAACATTTTATGCCTTTAAAAAAAAAAACTTTTACAAAATATTTTCATAGCTGCTAACGGCTTTCCATAAAAGTTAAGTCCAACTTAGAGATAAGTTCAACTTAGCATCTTCGTGAAACACCACCCTGGTCAATATGGGTGATTTGTATACTTTTAACATGACAGAAAAAGATACACTAATGCATATTAGTCTGCATTGTTCAAAATCAGTCAAATGTGATTAAATCAACCAATCTTTCGAATAAACAAAAATTAAACAAATTAAACATATTACATAGATCTATATAAAGTGCTTAATACAATGTTTCTAACTGCTGATCAAAACAAGGTACAACGTAAAATAAACATACAGCAATAATAATAAATAATTCTAATAATAACAGTTACAGATGATTAGCAGCTTACTTTGAACTAAGCTGCCCTATGAATCATTATCAAACAAGAAACAAGAAAAAAGGTTTAAGGGTGAGGCATCAAATTGAATCCAACATTATGTGAAAAAATACCACTATTAAACATCACTATCAAAGTGGTTTATTCTGTCAAATAAATCAAAACAAATGAAAGAAGTTGATTACATGTATATCAAATCAAACAAGTCATTAAAATATCACCCGATCTCCACTGCTTTTCTCTCTTGTATAAGGTAACGCTTCATGACCGATGTCTGCTACCAGGTGACATTGTGAAGTACAATGTCTCGACCCAGACACAGAAGGGACTCGTCAAGTCCATCAACGTTCTGTGCAATCTGCAAGTCCTCACCACCAAGCAGATGATCTATAACATTCCTAGTCAAGAGCTAACCCCAATTGTGGTGAGTAGTTTTGTATTTTTAAAAACTACTATCGACCTCTTTGAAACTTTAATTAAAGCCCCACTGTCCTACTTGTAGCTTCTTGCTCCCTCTATATAGAAAACAATGCCTAATCAGTGACCATTGGTCCCTCATGACCCTCTTTTTCTTATGTTAATTGAGGGCTGAGTTGATGAGATAGCCACCTGTCAATGACCATGATGTGTGGTCTAAACCCTCTGGCCAAACTAGTACAGCTGGCCTTTAAAGTGTACAAGTCACAAAAACATGTTTTGCACTTGATGTAATGGGCTACACGTCACTATAGTATACCGGTATTCAAAATATGAGATTCAAATGTTACTTCTGCAAGGAGATATTGCAGTTTGAATGAACTGTAAAACGTCTTGTTGAGGAGACCAGCAGACACACGTTACAAACTCGCATAAAATACGGTGTGCCTGGATCCCAAGTTGGAGTTGGGTTTCGTACGTGCCATACTTTGTTCTTACTACTTAACCTAAAACCTATAGAATGCCAGGATTTTTTCTTTCTAGGTTGGTATTATACATTGTAGTTATATACACAAATTAGCTTTTTTAGGCTCTTGCTCTACTTAGGCTGAGGGTTACCGCAGTTAGTAACAAAGTTGTGATGATCTTGAGGAATAATTCATCATCGTTATTATTGACTAGTTATGGCTGTGTATGCATGTGTAGTCCCATATACTCCCGTCTCTGTCCAATATCTTGCATAGTTTATGATTTTCTGCAGGACTTGGTCAATTCAGCATGATGTTAATGATTCTGAAACCTCAGGAAAAAACTTTTCCTATATACATCATAATCCTCCTAAGTTCTTAGAGGTTTCAGAATCAATTGCTACATACGGGGGCGACTTTTCTATGAAAAGTCACCCCTTCACATATGGTTTTCAGGATTTTAGGGGGCTATTTTGAGACTCACAGGGGCTAAGTCGCTCGTCGCCCCCGTTTATTTCCGACCCTGCTGACAAATCCTCAACTACTTTTTTCTTATCCAGCCATTCCAAGTAGGGGACCATGTTGTGATGGATGATTGGGTGGGCATCGTCAGGGAGAGCTACAACAATGTGGTGGTGCGCTTCAAGAGTGATGCCAGATGTTCCGTGTGTGAGGATAGCGCTTGTCGGCTAGTCGACGTCCATGACATCAGTGATGAGGTAGGATTAAAAATCAAAGTTGAAGTTTATTTCCTCCACATTTACATCAAAAAATAATCAAAATTCTTTTTACATTTTTTTAATACAAGCTTATAAGCAAAGATTACACTCACAATTTTTTTTTAAAGATTTAAAATCAAATATAATGTACAGAAAATAGGTAAGAAGTTTTGAAATGTATAGACATGACAGGTAAGGTAAAACAGTGTAAAATATGGAGAGCCTAAATGAAAAGCATAGCTTGTATGTGAATAGGGCTTCCCGTACTGAGTAACACAATGGTCTGAGTTTAAAACGTATTATAGTAGGCAAAAACAGAGTAGTATAGTATGAGATCCTAGAGACGTACTAGGAGAGTGAATTTGAGAAGAAAAGAATAGAGAAAATGAGAGTAGAGAAAATATAATAAGTAGGGAAGGGAAGGAAGAAGAAGAGGAAGACGAAAAAGAAGTGGAAGAAGAGGCAGAAGAAGAAGAGAAAGCAAATTGATGAAACCAATGGCATTGTAAAATAACAAAATTGTGTTGTATTGAGAGGTTGATCCCAGACAACTGCCTCTCCCTATCACAACCATTTCTTTGGACAATTACTCTACTGCAGGGAAAAAAATATTTAATGCATGAAAATAACACTCTTTGGTTTTGCATCAAACTCTATGCAAACTTTTGGGGGCTCTTATATGACTTTCAGGGGCTCTTTTTGGCATTTCTGGGGCTAATTTGCCTGAGCCCCCTTGTATTTTTTCCCCTGCTCTACTGGGCAACCCACTACCTTCTATGAGAATTTCCAATTTTAAAAATTGTTATCTTTTGATATTAAATGACCTTGGATATTAACTTCTTACTAACTGATAATGGCTTTCTTTTCTTAATAATGAAGTTTGTACAAGATTTAAATTTGTGAATGTATAACAGGGGTAGCTGTATTGGGTAGTAGTTGTCCTTGGTTATTTGTCTGGATGAGGATTGCTTGACAGTTACTCATTTGAATATGTCAATGTAGATCAGGGTATTTGTCGCAAATTGATTGGTTGATGGCTTATGAGGGATTAGGCTAATCATTAAGGCTTTACTGTTTCATTTATGATTGTTATCAGCAGCAAGGGTTTCTGATTTCAACCCTACAAAATAAATGAAACAATAGTTAGCTGATATGCCTTGATTTAGGCCTCGCTAGACTCTGTTTTCATTTACAAAGTATATATGGGAGATTTAGTTACCGTAAAAGAACATATTATCTGTACATCATAAAAGGGATGATGCCAACTATACTTTCAAGGGGTCAGTGACACAAAGACACAACACCATTTTGGGAAAAAGTGGTTTATGTGTCACTGAGCACTTGGGCATTTTAGGAGTCAAGTCTATGTTTCACTAGTCATTGACTTCAACGGGGTCTTGGATGGAGTTAAGTCTTTGTGTTCCCTAGAAAGCCCACATATTTCTGAAAATTTTGATATCAGATACTCATTTTGGCAAAATGTGGAGCTTTGTCTTTTTGCCACTTAACCCTCGATATGCTCTTTGATTTCCATCAGAATTCTGTCTTCGGAGAAGAAGTGGGGTTCTTTCCAGGCCAGATCCTTCAGGGTCCTGCAGCTGTCTTCAAAGGAGCCAAGTGGTTGGGAGGACCACGTCCAATCCTCGGCAGCAAGACTAGGTTCAGAGTCACTGTTGATGAGGTGAGTCCATCTGATAAGATTTAAAAAAAAAATATCTATCAAACAGAACAAGAATTGCTCTGCCAACTTTTTTAGGGTCAGTCTATCACTTAAAGCTCCACTGCACTACGCTAGTTGCGCCCTATATATAGCAAACAATATCTAATCAGTGCCTGTTGGTCCATGATCCCCTTTTTCGTATGTTAAATTGAGAGCTTATTTGATGACATAACCACCTGTCAGTGTCCTTGCAAGGAGGTTTAATCCCTCCTGGCCAAACTAGTGCAGACGGGCTTTAACAAATCTTACACCAAAAATGTTTGCTTTACTGTATGTGAGTTTCAAACTACAGAGCATGTAGTGTCTGATGTCTGATAATGAAATTTGTGAGAACTTACATTTTAGGGAAATTGGCCATTCTCTCTTGGTTTAAACAGGTTTGTTTTATTACACCTGAAGTTTAAATGCAATGTATTGTTTTGCTTGAGGTTAATTTCATTGACATTGTTAATGTGAGACACATGTAGCCCCAGTTCATCTGGTTTGGGTCTGATTGAGTTAGGACCTCGTGGTCAGGATATCTTGGACTTCTCTAGGACCTCCTCTTTTCATTCTCCATTTTCTCAACGTCCACCTGAGGGACTGGAAAATATNGAAAATGTTTGCTTTACTGTATGTGAGTTTCAAACTACAGAGCATGTAGTGTCTGATGTCTGATAATGAAATTTGTGAGAACTTACATTTTAGGGAAATTGGCCATTCTCTCTTGGTTTAAACAGGTTTGTTTTATTACACCTGAAGTTTAAATGCAATGTATTGTTTTGCTTGAGGTTAATTTCATTGACATTGTTAATGTGAGACACATGTAGCCCCAGTTCATCTGGTTTGGGTCTGATTGAGTTAGGACCTCGTGGTCAGGATATCTTGGACTTCTCTAGGACCTCCTCTTTTCATTCTCCATTTTCTCAACGTCCACCTGAGGGACTGGAAAATATTGATCCTAAATAAAGAATACAAGTTCATCACATGGTTTTTTTAAAATCTGGGACGTTCCGTTTCCAAGGGATGTGTCCCTTTTATGACTCCAGGGGAGTGTTTCACAAAATCTAAGATTGACTTTAAGTATGACAGGCCATTCATGCCACTGGTTGCTCTTAATCATTGGTCTCTCAATTACGATCTTTAGATAATATTTTCCCCTTCAACAATGAATTATAAAATAATGTGTATTCTGTAGATTTGTGACCATGAAATGTACATCCCTTGAAAGACCATTACCAGTAAAGTGTGATCTTAGTCTTTGTGAAACACCGCTCAGATGATTGCAACCAACTCCTCTTTGTTTTGCAGGTGAAGAACACCGGTCTGGATATCCAGTGGTGCTCAAGAGCAGTAACCAAGAACACTGATGACCTCAAGCCACCACCGATGTGCATTAAAGGCAAGAATCTAGAGAGGTAAGAATGAATTTGAGTCCAGGAACACGTTTCACGAAGCCTTTTTCAATGAAAAATGACAAAGATCAGTGATAAATCTGTTGATAAAGAATCAAAAGCAAGGATTTCAGTAGCTTATAACAAAAACTTTCATTTGTCACTGATGACAAGTTTTGTGAAAAGCCACCCTGTTGGTCCTTGGGATGAATTCAAGACGGAGAATTCTGTATGTACAAGGGGGTCGGCTGTTGACCACATATATTTCATTCATCGATAAGCAACCGCCAAGTAATAAGGCTGATACTGAAATTATAGATGTGTTTATGACATGGAGCTTTCTGATTTTGTTTCTCTTTTTTTGTTAATGCATCCCCAGAACAAAGCTGCTGAACTTCAGTGCCCATGCCAGTGTCCAGATAGGAGACAAGTGCATGTACAAAGTCAAGGAAGAGGATCTAGGTTACCCGGAACCTGTTAGCAAGGGTTCCTTTCTGTGCTTCAGGAAACCTGGCCAGAACAGTGTTGCAACTGAGCTAGAGGGTTCTATGAAATCAGTCACAGAGGACATGAAGTGTGAGGGGAAAGATAACCTACAGTCTGTCATTATCCAGGCTATGAAGGGGTTAGGTCTCGAGTTCAAGAATTTGGCAGTTAAGGATGATCTTGCGGAAGATGCAGTTCTGCGGGAGGAACCGAAGAAAGATGGAGTGTCTGATGGAGTGTCAGGAGTGGGATGGGGAGTAATCAAGGAGAGTGGAGGAGGTAGTGAACAATCAGTGCAATCTGGGCCAGGACAGTTAACAGTCACTAGCCCCAACTCTGCAACCGAGGAGAATGAACAGGGTGAAGCTAGCAAATTGACTTCCGGTAGACAGGAAACACCAGATAATGCTGGCTACCACGGATCAGTCTTGAAACTTCTTGATTCGTATGACCAAATTCTGTCGCAAATAGGAGAGGTGAAAACTGAGGATGCAAAGGATGTGGATGAGTCCTCTTTACTTAAGAAGGAAAACATTGTCAGGCAGGCTAGAAGAAATCTTCGAAATCTTCCACATCTTCCCAGTCCCTCGGACATAGCAAGGGTTTCTCTGAAACCTGGCTTCAGTCTTGTGCAGAGTGATGCAGGGAGCAAAGAAGCGTCTGAGACTCACCTAGAGTGCCCAAATAAGAAGAAAGACGGTCGACTAGGCGCGCTGTTAAGTAACTTTGAGAGGCTACACAATGAAATTGAAACTTTACAGGCATCCTTAGGCGGTCTTGCGTCGGGAAGCCTGTCGAGAGCGTCTTACAACAAGATGTTTGAGGACACTCAGAAAGACATGCACGATCAGATCCAATTGCTCAGGGAAGTTTCGCAAAGCAACCTATGTTCTGGTAAGAAAACTAGTAAACAAAAGGTGCATTCAGCAGCAGATATGATTCCAGATGAACAACCAGAAGTGGAGAGTAAGGAGAAGAAAGGTGAAGGAGAACTAGATGAAGCTTCCTCGGAAGAAGAAATGGAATGGGAGGAGGAGGAGGAAGAAGAAGAGGAGGAGATTGAAGAAGGTGATGAACAACAAGACTCTGATGATCGGGAAGATCGCGGAGAAGTAGGAGAGGGGGAAGACAAATCATTGAAAGCCAATTCCAAGACTTTTTCCCAGAAGACTCTTGCTAAGAAAACCAAGCGACAGAAGCAGACCAGCGCACAATCAAAGAAGCGGAAAGGACAAACGGTTAAAGCGGATCCGATCCAGCCTGGGCAGTGGATTTGCGTGGAGGTCACTCATACATCCACCGTGGTAGATGTCTTATGGCAGGTGAGTCGAGTTAACCCATGGAATACAGAATTTAGTCACTCCCATTGGCATAAAACAGGAATATCCAGTTCCAATAGTTAATGGGTTAGTATGCAGACAGAACAAAATGAGTGCTGATGAAGGAATAGATCTACAGTCAACCTCGCGCAAGTTGACGTTGATGATGATAAAAAGTCTCAATATATCTCTATAAAATTACTTGTGTTGACCCTTTGTATTAGATGATCTGTTTAAGTCGATTAATCGCTCAAGTCAATCAAATTCTCAGAACAGTTGCAAATAGTAAGCATTAAAATCATATCACGGAAGTTCAACGAGACCCCTATGCCCCAAGCACACACTGATGTTGTTAACCCAACACACCCCAGCTACATACATGTACTCCAGCTAGACCATATGCTCCAGACTTGCTGTCGTGCACTTCTCCACCACTCCTTTCTTATCTCTGCACTTTCTCTATCTCTCTTTCTCCCTTTTGCTCTCACTAATCCCCCGATCATCTCCTTTCAATGCAGACTTCTGGTGAATGCCACACAAATTTAGAACCACTCTCAAAACTGTCTAAAAATTAGGCTTCTATTATTTATACTCTGTAAATTTGTGTGAAATTTCAGGTTGAAAATGGAAGCCATGGACTTTTTATGAGTTAAATAGCCAAAATCAATGCATATCACTTTGTCCCGTCAAGATCGTTTTATGCAAGCAACTTTATTTCATAAAAAGGGGTGTGTAAATAACAAATTGCAAATCACAGAATTCAATACTTTTGTCAGACAGATCACAACTTCAAAACTTAAGGATTTGTCAATTTTTATCAGACCATCCGTAAAATTTTTATTAAGGTAAACTCAAGTTTATTGAGGCAAACTCGAGGAAGGATTGAACTTTCTCTCCTTTCAACGTGTTTGGTACTGAGAAAAAGAAGAATAGCTACCACAATTTTATTATGCTCTTTGTAGAGAATTCAAAGCCCATCTTGTCTCTATGCTTTGTCTTACTGAACAGGATGGTTCGTATGAGACGGGTATCATCTCCACCGATGTCGTGCCTTGTAGACAGCTGGATGAGCTGGAGTTCTTCCCGGGAGACGTTGTCAGTCTTGGCAAAGGTAAACCCTGGCTCTGTTCTCTAAATGATTGAAAAGGACTGGGATGAAATCCAAGTAATAGTATGATTGGATGAACATACAATTTTGTTTGTTATGAAAAAACAATCTTAAAGCCCCACTGCACTACTTGTAGCTACCTGTGCCCTTTATATAGCAAACAATGCCTAATCTTTACCTGCTGGTCCCCCATGAGCCTCTTTTTCTTATGTTAATGGAGAGCTGATTTGGTGAAGTAACCACCTGTCAGTGACCTTGCAGGGAGGTCTAAAACCCCTGGCTAAACTAATGAAGACGGGCTTTCATCAATATATTTCTGCATAGAGCCAGAATGGCATGTACATTCTGTAGCACAGAGTTATCGCTTATCAGGTTCTCGATTAGAGCTACAGAAGGTGCTCATGAAGTTGTTACCAAAGCAGCAGGAGGAAGTAGATAGACATCAGTTGAAAATCAAACGATAACCCTATATAACCCTAAATAAGAAAATGGTTATAGTAACTCCTTCGAGTCAAACAGAGGTGATGGACATTACATTATTTGAATTTTGAAACTAAATATTCTCAACGTATTTATTGAAACAGAAATTTAAGACTTTGATCATGCAGTTTCCGCTAATGACCCAATTCAATCCAAAAAGTATTTGCAGTTACAAAGTGCTGCAAACCTTGCTCTACGTGGTTGGGCCACTACTTGGACAATAACATATCCCTTCAATAAACTGAAAAACAGGGTGAGCTTGTCCAGGGACGAGTTGAATCATTGAACATGACATTGTTGAAGTATAATAGAATGGTTTTTAGGAAAGTATTGAAACAGAACCCATTGAAGTAATTTGTAATCTTGTTTCTGAGACAAAAATCAGTTGATGGACATGATAACATTCTCAACAAATTCATTTTACCAGATGCTACTGAAGATGGCTATGGTGTTATCACCAAGGCAGACAACAAGGAAAGGACATGTGGTGTCAGCTGGATAACAAGAAATCCTGAAAACCCTTCTCAGTGAGTTTGATTGTATGTATGAAAGTGTAGGTTTAAGCCACTGCATTGCATAAATGTCCTGTAAAAAAAAGACATTATTCTTCATTTGCCTTTCTCAACCCAGGTGCAGTAACGGGTAGGAAGGAATTCCTGGAATTCTGTGAGCACCAAAATTAGGCTAGCTGAAGTCAGGGTATTAGCACCTCACCTTAGTAGATCTGAGTGCTATTTTAATGCACCAATATTGCTTTTATTATCAATTGAGATAGAAGCAGAGATATGGAGGAGTTTCTGTTCATTAGATGATGTTAACAGTCAACGGAAATGATGGTATTCCTTCCATTTATATTTTAAAGTGTTTTGTTATACTTCTTTTGATAGGCCTCTAACGAGTACCGAGGAGCACAGCGTGTATGAGCTCTCCCCACATCAGGATTTTGTGTTCAGTACAGACGATGTAGTCGTCAGGATAGCCCACAACTCTAAAGAGGAAGAAGAGTCTGCCAATGACCTTCCTCCTGCAGGCCAGGTAAGCAAAGAGTATTAGGGGAGTTTGCTCTCAACACTTACTGACATATTGGTCTATCAAGGGACGTACAAATCATGGTCACAACTCTACAAAAGTTACTTTTTTTGATAATTCATAATTAAAGAAACAATATTATCTAAAGATCATAATGGTGATAGCAAACAGTGGCATGAATGGCCTGTCATAATTAAGTCCTACTTAGAGTAGATCTTAGTCTTTGTAAAGCATCCCCTGGGCCCTAGCTCTTTCATAAAACTTGTTACCAATAACAAATGCTGAATTTCTGTGAAAAATTTGCTCTCGGCCAATCAAACACCAGATTTCAGTAGCTTATAACAAATTATTGTAACTTGTTATTGATAACACGTTTTATGAAACAATTAAGGCCCTGAAATTTGGAAAGGCTTAGCTTTTGTCAGATTAGAAAGAGGTAACATTAGGTTGGTCAGATGCCAGATAACAAGGGGATTCTGTGAGGTTTAATTAGAACTCCAGCTTAGATGTTGAATAATCTGTATTTCTGATTTTTAATTTTTTTTTTTAAGCAACTGATTTTTGTTTAAATTAACTTAGTCTAGGCCTAGGGGTGGTCTATAAAGCATTTACTCTGGTATCTGCAGTAGTGGTCTAGAAAGGGTTACCCTGATTTATGTAAAGTACCTCCAAATGATACATTATTTCCTCAAGATTTTAAGTGACAGTTGTCAAAAGATGGGTTTCAATGTATTATTACTTAGTGCTCTAGAATCTTACCTACATGTATGTAGGAATATTGCTTCTAATGCTCTACTAATCATGAATGTTAAAGGCATGGTTTAACAATGTTAGATCTGAGATGCATGGCCCTACGTGTTATCATTGTCTGTAATATGGTGTAATATCAAAGCCCTAAAAAAATTGCGCTTTAAAATGATAATGAAGTGCCTCAAAAAAGTAAAAATCTTTGAGTGACCGGTTTCACCATACCCGTTTTCCCCAATAGACTGCAGGGTTATAAAAACAAAAAATGAAATTTCGATTTCCAATTATAAATATCTTGATAATCAGACAGGCAATCGGCTTATAAAACTCATGGGATTCCTGACTGACCTAAAGGTTTATAATTATGATTGCAGCATGAGGTGTATCCAGGATTTTGTTTCAGAATCTGAGGCAATGTTACTGAGTCACTTTAATCATGCAATTCTTTTGTTTTGAATCGGTAACACAGGTGCAAGTAGTGAATGGCGATGGCTCCATCACAGTCAGATGGGTGGATGACACCCTCTCCAAGGTCTTTCCTCATCAGCTCTACAGAATAGAAGAAGTGAGTGCTATCAATAGATCTGTCCGCTTAGCACCAGGGCCCCCGTTTCACAAATCTTATCATCAGTGACAAATGACAGACTTTGTTATAAGCTACTCAAATCCTTGCTTCTGATTGGAAATCAACAGATTTGTCACTGATTTTTGAAAAAAGGCTTCGTGAAACAGGTTCTAGAAGGAGATAGGAAAAATGCTCTTCTGGCTCTTCATAGATGGTTGTTCTAGCTCTACGTGTGGGTCTATAATTGAAACAAGTGTCACAAAAATTATAAACAATAGTGATATTAATTGTGGGTTCTTGTATAGCGCTCATGTCTGTCAGACTTGACTTTCTTGGCACTTCACATTATTACCCTAGCTTTGGCATGACTGACATTACGGCACTCCAGCATTTCAAAGAATTAATTCTTGCCAGGCACCCACTTACATGACCTGGGTCGAGTGTGGGAAATGTAGATTAATGTCTTGCCAAAGGACACTTGTGGACCACGCGATCTATGGTCTGGAGTGGTATCCACTTGACCACAACACCTCTACTACAAATTGATAAGAATATGAAGTAAAAATGCTATTTATGTCTTTTTATTTGGTGGTAAGAATCATTTATATAAATAGTAGGATCAGGTTGCAGATTTATTTACATGCATATAAAGGCATGACAATTGTTTTTTCATTCTCACATTTATGTCAGAAAAGCACCTGTTTATGACTGTTTGATATAAGATACAACTGTATGACCATCATCATTATTATAGTATGATAGTTTTCCTCCAGTTTTCGTAATTTAGGGTATCACAATGTTGTATCATATATTTTCATCATCCCTGTGTATATCTATCTCTCTCTCTCTCTCTCTCATCCAATGAACTAGTTCAATAGTTATTTATGAAAATTAGATTCATTTAAGTATCACAAAATATAATCACCATCCTAACCATGATATTTGTTATCCTCCACTTATTAGTGTTGCAAAATATATTTGTTTATTCCCTGTATTTCTCTCTCTTTTTCTTTCTTTTTCTCCTTCTCAATCCCCCCCCCTTCCCCTCTTCAATTTTGTTATTTTTTTTTATAGGACTGTGAGTTTGACTCTGAGCTGTCCATTACTGATTACCTGGAAGCAGCAAAGGAGATGATCGAGGAAGGAGGAGGAGGTGGAGGAGACGGTAGTCATGACAACACCTCTTCTGATAGCAGCTGGGAGACTGCTAGCGGCAAGTCGGGAGATGAAGGCCATGAAGAGTGAGTTACTCTTAATGTTATTTGAAGAAAACTGATCTTTGAGTTGGGATCATCGATCTGGTCTTAGACCACCAAAATGCACAGAGGAAGGCACATTTTATGCACTAGATGCATAATTTTGACACTATATAACCTTTACCTTTCTGTACATTCCAGTTCCATTTAGTATCACCACTTACATGTATGCTGAAAGTGTTGCATTTTTGTTTTGGTTGAAGATTTATTAGTTTATGTAAAAGCTCATCTGAAAGTATATGCATGCCTCATGAAGTAAACATGTCATTTGCCCAAGGCTTGATGTCGTCAAAGATTTAGGGTGAGGGTTTTTGGGTTAAGTTGCAACTGAACTGTTTATGAGGTTTAGGATAGGGCTAGGGTTGGGGTTAGGGTTACCTAGAAGTAATAATAACAATAATATTCCGCTTTTTATTGCGCTTAATACAAATGTCTTTATTAAAGGCAGGCTTTACTACTTCAGCTAGAAGGGATTAGACCACCCAGCAAGCCAGCGAGGTCACTGTGACAGGTGGCTGTCTCATTAACTCAGCTCTCATTTAACATTAAAAAAAGAGGATCTTGGGGGACCAACAGGCACCGATTGGGGAAGTTTTCTATAAAGAGGGAGCAAGTAGCTACAAGTAAGACAGTGTGCCTCTAAGGCACTTTACAAATATACTAGTACCCCGGTCATTGGATTCAAGACTTGCCCGCACTTACCCTGCATGTATGAATGAAATGAAAATCTTTCTTATTCCAGTGTAACCATTTGTTTCAAATGTTTTTTTCAATAAAAAGTGATGAAGAGGATGTATGCGAGGATGAAATGTCCCAGGTTCCTGATGATTCGGTGACCATCAGCAAGACGGAGCCTCCAGATACGGAGGCCCAGAGAACAGGAGAGGTAGAGACAGCGGATAAGACGGAGGAACCAATGTCTACCAACAGTGACTGCTCAGTGCTGCAGGTAGGCATTGGTGTTTCAGACCTGGGGGGTGTTTCACCAAGATCCGAAGTTGAACTAGTCTCTTAGCTGGACTTAACAATTATTAACCATTAGCATCTATGAAAATATTTTGTAAAATTTATTTTGAAAGGCATACAATGTTGATTCATATCTTTCATATTTCCTATTATCAAGAAGATTTCATGATCTCTATGTGAAATTTATGAAAAGTCTAAAATACTTGATTTTTCGCTTTTAAATATATTTTATTTTAAGGCTACAAATGGCTCTGCATAATTTTTGAGTCTAAGAGTTAATTTTGACTTGGGATATTTGTGAAGCACCCCCATGTTAACGGGCAGGAATGAATATATACCCTTGTTCTTAATTGAGTGATGCACTTGACCATATGGCCTGAAGCCTCTTTGTGTGAGGGACACTGTGTCCAGTGACGGGGCATTGCATCAAATGCCGTGTATCCTTTGTGCTATGCTATGGGTGTAGAGGGAAAATCTTTTACAATGAATTTCACTTAACTCTGGAAGATACACATTAAAACGATGGTTCATTTTGAATAAGACTAGAGTAAGTTTGCTGTATGGAAATCTTTTATCTTTTTTTTTTTCTTCATGAATAATGAATTTCACTGAACTCTGGAAGATGCATACTTAAAGCCTCGGTCACTAATGCCATTACAAACTGCTACGAACGCTGTACGAACGATTTTCAGACAATGGCAAATCGGGAAGACAATGAAAAAGCAGGGAGATTCGTATGAAATTATCGTTCATACAAACCTTTGTGACCGTAGCATAAACAATGGTATATTTAGAATAAAGACTAGAGTAAGTTTGCTGTATGGAAATCTTTTGTCTTTTTGTTTTTCCTTTTTTTTCTTCCCATGCACTGCTGTCTGTATCATTGTTAGAAAAATAATAATTAGTTTTATATAACATTGCCTTACAGTAGATGCATGTATAAGAACTTATAAGATACTCTTTTTGTTCTTTGTCTAATCTTTTGAACAGCAATCAAGCACAGACATCGCAGAGGGTAAAGAACATGATGCTGGGGCCAAAGAAGAAATGAGTGACATCCAGACTGAAGGGCAGACAACAAATATCAAAAGTGAGAAAGGAGAGGTGGAGATGAAGCTTGAAATCACTCCGGCATCAAAAGAAGAGGTGCCAGTCAACCAGGACAAAGATCTGAGTTGGGCTGAAGATGGGCTTCAGAGTCCTAATGCTGCTAGCAGTAAGTCTTTCGAGGTTCACTTAGAGTATGTTTATAGTCTTATTTTTGGGATTTGTTATGAGATTGACTGTAACTTGTTCCCAGTATAATAATATGGTTTGACCTCCAGCCTCTAAAGTTATGATTTTCAGTAACTATGCATTTGCATTCAGGATGCATTTTTATGTACCACAACCTTTTTGTAAAGCTTCCTTAAGTGTTTTGATCGCCAGCTTTTAAAAGGAAAAAGGGGGCATTGTGAAGTTTATTATGCATGATTAAATATTTCTAAATAATCTTCCTGTCTTATGTTGTATTTATCATGGGATAGCTATCCCAAAGGCTTCAAGACTGTCTCCAGTGCAAGATTAATCTATGCTGGTGTTAAAATTGTTGTGATGGAGGTAATCAAGGCAGGAAATGGGTACTTCTGAAAGCCGTTGTTTTGAATAAAGCAATCCTTCTGTCACTTGGTGCCTTTATTGTTTTGTACAAAAAGTGAATGTTTGGCAAACAAAGGACCATGCAGAAAAGCAAAGAAAGCAAACGAAGTGTTAATGAAATTTTTAAGAATATATAATATACATGTATATGTGTTAATTTACCAGTGGACATGCTTTCTGTTTTCATTTAGGATTCATAGTGGTATCCTCCTTACCAGACTGTCACTACTTCAGCAGCGCCCAGGAACCAACCAACCAAAAACAGTTCCTACAGACATGGAAAAAAGAGGTGAGAATATTACTTGAATCAACGTCATATAATTTGTGACATGTCCCTACACGCTATTTTAGATATGAGGTTGGGAGTCAACAAAAGAAAAAATCAGGGATAACATGAAAAGATATGAGCTAAATAATTAACAATGTACTTCAAATACAGTGCAGCAATGATGTCTCCAAAATGTTGGTACAGCCTACAAGTCTAATTCATGCAAGATGCAGTGATCATGTCCCCAGGATGACCCATGACCCATGACCTATGAACTATGACATCTCTATAAGCCTTGATATCCCATTCATCTTGTTTTTCTTTGAAGGTTCGTCTGCGATGAACTATGACCTATGTCATATCTACAAGTCTTGATATCCCATTCATCTTGTTTTTCTTTGAAGGTTCATCTGCTCCAGACTGCTCTCCCTCAAGGGATCTTGGTGAAAGCCTTCGAGGACAGAATGGTATGCTCCCATCTGTGTACATCATACTCATTGACATATAATACACTACCTCAAAAAAGAACTGGTTAACTTTGGTATCCGATGTCTCGAGATGTATTTAGTTTGATTTAGATTTAGACAAGATGATGGAAAAAGGGAAACTGGCTTGAAAAAATAATACAGAACTAGAATGAGATGTGTGATAATGTGCACATCTCTGCCTTTGAGGACAGAATGGTATACTCCCATCTTTGTACATCTTTTACTCATTGACACATTACATTACCTCAAAATAGAACTGGTTAACTCCATTCTGTACTTCGGTATCCAATGTCTAGAGGTCTTATTAATTTGATTTAGATTTAGACAAGATGATGGAAAAAGGGAAACTGGCTTGAAAAAATAATACAGAACTAGAATGAGATGTGTGATAATGTGCACATCTCTGCCTTTGAGGACAGAATGGTATACTCCCATCTTTGTACATCTTTTACTCATTGACACATTACATTACCTCAAAATAGAACTGGTTAACTCCATTCTGTTCTTTCAGTATCAGATGTCCCAAGATCTTTAATTTATTTGATTTAGCTTAAGACAAGATGACAGAAAAACAGAAACTGGCTTTAAAAAAATAATACCGAACTAAAGTGAAATTTGTGATCATATTGTACACCTCTTCATATATGAGGAAGTTAACTTTTTGGAGCTAGAAGGTGTTTAACATCCTTCTGACTCATAACAGATGAAGATGTTTGTCCTAGAAAGTATTCTACCTTGGTTGGCTTTTATCAAACAATTCGACTGTACAGAAGATAATTTTCCCAATGAAGGGTCCCTATGTGTAATCTATGCTTTTAGTGGAATTCCAGTCAGATTTTCTATTGTTTGATCGCCAAAGCTAATTATACAGTTAACAGCTAAATCATTCATACCCCTTGTAAATTTCATGTTTTGGGGGTGTTTTTAGTAACTTAAGAGTAGACGGCGGACTGGTTGAAATAGGTGTTTTGTTCGATACTTTTAGATGTAAACTTTAAAATGTCAAATTCTCAAGAAACATCGATCGTGACAAAACAATTTTTTCTCCTACCTGTACTTCAGGAATTCCAAAATTTGGCAAGGGTATGAATAATTCAGTTGTTCACTGTATATGTAATCTTTGCTTCTAATGTGATTCAAGCTGGATACTATTCTTTCATCACCAATCCTAAATATGCATGCCTCTATAAACCCCCACAGGACATGTTTTCCGTCATGATCGAGGGCCCTGTCAACACCCCTTACGAGGATGGGGTGTTCTTCTTCGACATTCGGTTGCTAGGAGACTACCCCAAGACCCCGCCCAAGGTCCATTACCTGTCCTTCTGCAGTGGTCGTCTCAACCCCAATCTCTACAGTGACGGCAAGGTGTGCCTCAGTCTTCTTGGAACATGGTCAGGAAAGGTCAGTTGGCAGGAGAGTTTAATGGTAGAATGTTGCAGGGGGCTTTGGGGGGGGGTGAAGTGTTGGTCATAAAAGAGAAGAATTCGAACCCCCCCCCCTCCAACAAAAAAAAAATTAAAAAAATAAAAAAAATATTTAAAAAATAATAATAATAAATAGCGCAAAAAGGATCATTATCATATCTTGACCCTCAATCTAAGGGTTGAGGGTTTGAATCTCAGCCCGGCACTAACGTCCTTTGGCTAGACATTAATCCACATTTGCCACACTCCACCCAGGTTTAAATGGGTACCTTGCAATGTATAGGGGTAATGATAATTTCAGGGCGCTCAGAAAGAACAGCACTGATGCTGAAGAGGCCTTCCTGGGTTAAACAAAATTATTATTATCATGATCCGCACAGTAAATTTGTAACAGAGATGAGAGGTGTTGTGGCATACTGGATGAATTTAGATGAAATGGTACATGTGTCAAATCCCTACCACGGCACTATAATCCTTTGCCAAGACATTGATCTTAATTTCCACATTCAATTCAATTTTCAATTCAATTTTCAATTCAATTTCAATTTCAATCAGTGTCTACCCCCATGAGGAAAAGTGGTGCTCGGTAGGATGACATTTCTGGAAACACTTGAATACTTTATCATGGCCACAGGGCTAGAATTGGGGGTTGAATAAGTCATGCACTGAGAAAAATGGCGCAATATATACCGGTAGTCAAACCTGCTTTAGTGACCACCTGTCTACAAAGACCATATTTTGTGTTTCCCTTGGGTGGTCGCTATAGACAGGTTTGATTGTATATGCATTATTTTTATTGTTTTATGATTATTACCAGTAAATCATCAGTAATATGATCATTGGTTTGATTTTCAACCCCTTCTTGTCTCCAGGGTAACGAGATGTGGACATCATCTTCTAACCTTCTTCAGCTGTTAGTCTCTGTCCAAGGCTTGATTCTTGTTAACGAACCATACTACAATGAGGCTGGGTACGACAAACACCGTGGAACCGCAGAGAGCATGGAAAACTGTCGCATGTACAACGAGATGGCCCTGGTTAAACTTGTACAGGTGGGTTAAAGCGTGAAAGGTTGTGTGTTTTAAAGGTGAATCTGGGGACTTGTTATTGCAATTGCAAAGTGAAAGAAATATGTCTGGAAACAATTTGGAAAGGGCAATTATGTATTACTCATTATGTAGTACTGTGAATTTTCAGAATGATTGAGATGGAAAATAGATTGAGTCGGTCTTGTTGAAGATCATACTATGCATATTGAAATTGTTAAATGGACTCTATACTGAACCTAACCTAAACTCCGAACCCAACTCTAAACCTAACTCTAAACCCAACTCAAAACCTAACTTCAAACACGATTGCCACTTAATCGTAACCCTATACTTTGATGAAATAAAGCCCAGGGCGCCCGTTTCATAAAACTTGTTATCCATAAATGAGTGTCTCATTTCTATAACAAATTTTCTCTCAGCCAATCGAATGCAATGATTTCTGTAGCTTTTAGAGTGCTGAAGTGTGACGTCATCAAAAATCTATTTTTCAAATTTCTCAATTTTGTCTTCATATTCCGAAAGAACATCCAAAATAATGTCCAAATGTTGAAAACCAATTGAATGTGTTAAGTATTGGCTGAGATATGACCATCTGAATGAATATATGTCCTATGGGAACTCAGTGTTATATGCTCTGGCTCCTAACCAATAGGAGCGAGAGCATATAACACTGAGTTCCAATGGGGATTATATTTATTCAGATGGTCATATCTCAGCCAATACTTAACATATTCAATTGGTTTTCGACACTTGGACATTATTTTGGATGTTCTTTCGGAATATGAAGAAAAAAATTGAGAAATTCGAAAAATTGATTTTTATGACGTCACAGCTTCGGTACTCTATAACAGTTATCCCAATCTGATATTAATAACAAGTTTCATGAAACAAAGCCCAGAGCAGTAATTGTCACTGTAGCAAATGTTTGATCACCTGTTTCATCAAGAGATGCAATTATTTTTGTTTTGTTTTGTTTTTAGTCCATGACCAAGATGGTGTCGTCTCCTCCATTCTTGTTTAAGGAAGAAGCGCTCTTGTTTTGCAAGAAACATTCTTTCAGGTGAGGATAGAGATTGATTTCCTAGTTTTGTTATTGTGTGCAAATGATAATCTCCAATGGTTATAAATTGATTAATCAAATAAAGTATTCCAAGAGTTGTACTGTCATTTCAATTGTTTCTTTTATGTTTGCCTTTTGATGTCTTCATTGTATATGAAATGTTGTTTCATGACCCTGAAAGTACCATCAGTGTTCCTTTAAGAAGTTCTGTAAGCCTGTAAAGTCTGTCTTTATTTCTGAGATTCTTTTAAATTATTAAGTGTCATCTTGTTGTAGAATATCTTCCTTTTTAATATGGTACGCTGTATTGTCTGTAATATGAAGGCAAGATTTTTACACATCCACATTTTCTTCTTTTGATCAGGTTGATAAGACGGCTTGAATCTTGGCTTGATCTTGCATTAAGGTCGGAAGATATCCCCAAGGCCATGAGCCAACCTCCAGCAGAGACTTGTCCAGGACCACCATGTCAGCAAGACCAAGTGATGCAGCCTGATGAAGAAGTTATGATAACGTCGGCCTCTACAGAAGATGGAGCATCAAGTAGTCCAAAAGAATCTGTTTGTGATGGTCCGAAAGCACCAATACCACCACCATCTTCATCCTACTCCTCCACCTCCTCATCATCAAATACTTCAAAGCCTGATCCTGTGTCACATCTACCATCAGACCCTGCAACAGAGACGACGTCAATCTCACAGACAGATCCGACAACCGATTCTCCACCCTCCACCACCGTTACCGCACCTTCCTCATCACTAGAAGACACACAACCATGTACTTCATCAGTCCCTACATCCTCATCCAAGCCAGAACACACCACTCTGGAGCCGGGTTGGAGCCAGCCATCCCCTGGAGCCGGAGCTTCCTTTATACCGGACGATGGCAGCATCTCCATGCCTCCATTCTCCCTCTTCCCATTATCTAAAGGCTTTATCATCAGCCTACAGCACACGCTGATCGAGTTTAAATCCCAGTTGAAACAAGCTGGTATCAGTTAACCTTTTCCTTACTGGAACCGAGTGTTCCCTGTATTAAGCCTGTGGAAACAAGGGAATTCAGTACCTGCAGTCAACGTGTTAATCCATGATCAAACGTGATCGATGGTGTTTCAAGATGAAGGTTGTTCTCTCTAGCGATGTCACAAATCAGCTGTATATGCTACGTCGTGCAATTTCAAGTGGCGTCAATAGATGCAGTACTGCCATGACCTGTATTTTGACTATTGGTTCTTGCGCCTATCGGTGTGGCAAAGCTAATCGAGCTTAAAAACAACAGCAAATGAATATGTGTGTGAAGAGAAAATTATTATGTGTACAATCGCTACTGAATATATTATGCGAGAGATAAGGAAGAAAATGATTAGAATTAAAAGAAATAACCACCAAAAAAAAAAAAAGAAGAAGTACCATTTTCATGCACTCGGGTTTGATAATTGGGTAAAGTGCACTGCTTCATGCTGAAGTCACGATCGTGAAATAAAAGAGCCATTGCTGAGTTCATATTATTATGCTTATTGTGACATCACTGTATGCAATACGTTTCACTATTACAAGAGCTGCAAATCATGCATTCATTGGTTCATAGAAATGGGTCTACAATATGAATTAAAGGAGAGAAACTGGCTACAAACCTGAAAGCTAAGAGGTACACAGTCATAGAGACTGCCATTTTGGATATTTAGTGTAATGTGCCCAGGGCTCAAATTATTTTTTTGTCCAAGGGGGCTCTTCCAAAAAAAAAAGAGCTCGCGTGAGCTTTCTCAAGGGGGCTCTTTCATTGCTGACGGGGGCTCTTATTTTAATACAAATTTCCATTGAATTGGTACCCGTGAAATTGCTAAATTCCTTGGTATTTTATCATTATCATTCATTTAAGTCAGCATTTTCCCTTTTATATATTTACTTGTTACCGTACATAGCTGTTATTGACTTTTATCCCCGTGGTGACATTCTCTACAATTCTTCCCGTTCTGCACATAATGTCCCCCTCATTATTAGGAGCAACCTTATTTACATTCATTCTTTACTTTTAGTCTTTACCATAATCCTTCAAAAACACAGGCAGGGGCGGATCTAGCTTTTTGCTAAGGGTGGGGGTGGGTATCCCAAATCAGTGTGGAGCCCATCCACGAGCCGCGTTGTTTTGTTGTTGCTATTTTGAACCCCCATAAGTGATCCTTTCTGGCATCTACTAACATGCTGAGTATCGTCCACGAGCCTTGAAGTGGCGAGACGATTTGTTGGTGCTATTTTGAACCCCCGTTAGTGATGTTTTCCTGGGATCTACTGACATCTACTAATACTGTGTAGGGCTGGACACATGATAGAATTTTCTATGCACATCACATTTTCA
>BEXV01000918.1:95936-106613 GCA_003118195.1 Hemicentrotus pulcherrimus
AACTGTTACTTGATTTAAAAAGACGTTATCATGCACTGCTTTTTATGGTCTCCATTGTGTTAATAGATGCCAGGAAAACATCACTTACGGGGTTGAAATAAACACCCCCCAAAAAATCGGCTCGCCGCTTCGCAGCTCGTGGACGATGCTCCGCATCGTCATTATTTTGGTAACCCCCCCCCTTAGCAAAAAGCTAGATCCGCCCCTGAATGATTGTTTGATGTAATCAATGTATACTGGAAGGGATGTTGGAATGTTTCATATCTCATTCTGGCCCCTTAAAAAATAACAGATAAGCGATGATTATTTGTTGGTTAAATGAACCCGATCTACGGCAATGTGAATGGAAAACCAAATGCCGATTATGTAAGTATAGAAAACGATAGGTGAATTCGGACTGTAAATATAACCTAAATTAAATTCCTGTGTAAAGACAGTTCATCGTAAATTTGAATCAACTAATTTGATTGGTCCAGGATAAGATTTGTAAACAAGAAGGCCACGCAACAATGTTCATCTTGATTGGTCATTGCCATTTTGCGAATAATGGCAAATCTCTTCGATATAAACTCGGGAATTATAATTTTCCAGTCTGTCAGCGCTATCCCTTAGCCCATTGACAGTGTTAGCTGCGCGCTGTCACAAATTGCGCACCATTGTTGCGTCAGAGTAATGCTATAGAAACGTGCTACTTGTTGACCAATTTTGTGCCGCCACAGTGATAACGCATTAGTATTCTTGATCTTGTTCGCTCAATACCATCGCAGTTTCCCCTCCCCGAAGTGGATAATATAGGACACTGAGAGGGAAGTCGTAAGATTTATTTTCTTCTTTGGGTTTGATTTGTTCTCGTTCTGTGTTAGAGCACATGTTTTCCTTTTCTGTGTTACTTTTCTTGAACAAAACAGACTTATATAGCCTCCGATCGTCAGGTGTTTTCTAAAACAAGTCATCCATACACATTCATTCCCCTATTTCTATCATGTGTTGCTTTCGGATCCATTTAAATAAAGCGCTTCTTGTTGATCCAAGATGATTAAATTTGGTGCATGACTCATTTTACCGTTTAATAATTACATCACCATCGTCATCATCATCATTTTCACCAGTATTATTATCATGGTCATCATCACCATTATGTATGAATTTGAGCTCGATCTGTTTTTATTTTTCATATGGAGATGTTTTTTTGCTCTAGATACTTGATGAAAACTAAACAAAACCTATTTTTGCTTTTGTGTCGTATCCACAAACGTTGAATTTCGTATTGTCTTAAATTTCAATATACTATATATTCGATAGGACCAAAGTACTATATAAACGTAGAAGTAGGCGACTGCACTGTTCGCCCAACTTTCCGTAATAGTTCAGTATAAATTACATTGGATTGGTGTCGCCTACCGGATATGATATATAGTTTTCGTTTACAATATTATGATTTTGTTAACAGTTCCTCTCCACTGGCAACTTGTTCCCCTATTAGAGAGTTTTACTTTTAACCGGGTAACCGTCAACCCATAGTCTGGTTGCAAAGTGGGGTATTTTTTTTATTTCTTATATTTCATCAAGTTTATTTTGATGACGAACTCAATCGAAAGACTCGCCAGCTAGATTTGAAAGACTAGAAAGTTTTATTCAGAGAAGCGGTGTCGGCAGGCCTTTGGTGAAATTGTGCCTGTACTCGAACATTAAGTATTTTAGTTTCCACTTTTAAATCTATCTTTCTCTCCCATCCTCTTCTGTAGGGTATCTAATCATTAAAGTCCTTCCACTGTTCTGTCCATAGGGTTACGGTTATATCTCAAAACAATACACTTAAATATCCCTTTTTCTGAATATCTCTCACTCTCTCTCTATTTCAATCTCTTTATCAAGGTACTTTCTCTTTCTCTCATTTGATATCTCCGGATTTTAATCAACCGTCACCTTTGTATCTGTCTTTCTTTTTCTATCAATATATCTTCAGATTTTACTTTTATCTCTTTCTGTCTCCTTTCACATTCGATGTTGTCCTAATATGTTGTCATTGGTCTGTATGCTTAAGTGGGACAATTTTTTCGGAGGGGTATGGGAGGGAAGGGGGGGGGTAGGCCCACTCCAACGTAATAGTTCCATTACTTCAACATAAAACCAAGGCTTCGGGAACAGTTTGTGTTGGGGGCGGTAAATTAGAGTTGGGTTTCATTGGACTCATTAATGGGACGTATGACAGATAGGAGGTAGAACTATTTATTTAGGACTATTTATTAGTAGGACTACATGGTAAACTGATTTCATTATGTATTCTAAACTGAAAATGAAATATATATGAAATAACAAGATGAAATGAAAAATTTACATCCGCTGTTTCGCAGAACCTTTTCATGGATTCACCAACAAATAATGGATACATACAAACAACAGCAAACTGGTTTATTGAGGTGAGACCAACAGTGATTTATTACGATGATGATAATGGTTACATAATACATTGCAGAAACCTCCTACAAAATGAATAATTAGTTTTTTTTAAGAACTCGAATTTCAGATAGTGGACTAGTTTATTTTGCGGTAAACTAAGCTTTTCTGAAATACAGTATTCGAAACATATTAAGTTAGCAGTGCGTTGTTTTTAAAAGACGTATGGGACGTTACTTAACGCGGCTAATATGCAAGTTATAGGTAATTTGTAATGGATTCAGTAACGTATACAAATGCCCTAACTGCTATGAATACAAATCTGGAAACACTCACTGATATGAATCGTTTTCATGAATTAATTATCAACCAAAAAAATAAATATATTAATCATGCAACATCAAGTATTACAATCAAAATTGATTGCGCTATAATGTCAATTTAAACGGAAAAGTTGGAATTCTGTATGTGTGTATGAAATCGTACATCAATTGAAAATGCCGCTGTTAATGATTATTGATGTCAGATGTATTTCTTTAGGTAACGTTTTAGCCCTCCATAGGCTATTTTATTGAGTCAAACAGTACATTTTACAATTCATTGAAATGAGAGAAGAGACGTAAACAGAGATGTTTCTGACCACGAAGTGGTTATCAGAGCCCATCCGTTTTAAGAGTCTTCATCTAACTGATATGTTGAAAGTTACATGTGACATTAGTGCTCGAATGCTTAGGGGGGAAAACCCATGAATAATACCTTGAAAGTTTTATTTACTTTGTAATAAAATCCAATATTGTGTTTTACTTGAGAGGGGGCTGCATTAAAAAGCGCGAATGGCTTTTTAGATGTCCTGGTCTATTATCGACGCTTTATTGATGATTTATACTTCGATTTTTTGTTTAATGATGCCAAATAAATTGAATTGATTTAATTGAATTTTCTTCAAATGTTACTCAGGTCACGGGGGAATTGATGATATCTTATTGTTTGGTCTGGCTCCTCATTTTCCAATGCTCTTAGTGCTTCTAGGCTACAGTCGTGTTATCTGAAATATAATTTGATTCAATCAATGCAATTCAAAGCAACAGTTATTTGCTTAATTTTTCTTCTTCTTCACATTAACAATATAAACCAAGTTATACAATGCATTTTTTTTCTCATAACGATCAATAATTTGAATAGCATATTTTAACACAAGGAAAAAAGGCGTATTTTAAACCCCATCAGCATAGGCCTGTGTGGGGGAGGAAACATACGCCTACAAAAAAAAAGACAATATACAATGATATAAGAACGAAAAGAGGGAACGATGAAGAAGAAGAGAGGGATAGACGGAGGTAAAATAGGGAAAAGAATTAGATAAAGAGGTTAGACAAAATTGAAAGGCTGGAGGAAGAAATAATTACATATTAATGAAGGCTACAACTCGTTCTCACTTTACATTTAGATTGGAAAAATGAAATTAAGGGGGTGTTTGGTGGCNGGAGCTGTCGTGGATAAACAAAAACAAAATTTGAACAATCTTTTTTTTAGTTTTAAAAGTATTAGGGACATTGACAGGTGATTTTTCCATACATGGTTAAGTCCTCGATGTTTACGTCTGATTAAACGTTTACTGTTTTCTCTGTCTGTTTTTTTAAAACTTTGAATAACTTATACGCCTTAATTTAATTCGATTACTTGAGATTGAGATTTGGGGTATGAGGGGAGAAAGAGAGAGGGGTAAAGTGAGAGAGATAGAGGGTGAGAGAGAGAGAGAGAGTGTGTGTGAGAGAGAGAGAGAGAGAGTATAGGCGGTGTCAAACAGAGGCCAAAAATCTGGATTTTTGTTATCCTCTTAATTGCTGTCTGTCATCAATTATCCCTTCAAAAATCCACTAACAAAGCAAAAAATTCTCCCTTGAAAGGATTTTTAAGGTTTTTTCTGTGTGTGAGATAGAGAGAGAGAGAGAGAGAGAGGGAGCGAGAGAGAAAGAGAGAGCGGGTGCTGTATGGGAGTCTTTGTGTGAGAAAATGAGTGAGAAATAATGAAAGTCTTGTGTCGTGCATTTTACTATTACTAAAAATTTATCATAACAATAATAATAATATCGATTATTGAGGAAGGCTTACAAATATTACAGAATTGGAAGAGGTGACATAAAGTACATCACCCATGAAATAGGTACATCATATTATATCAATGAGTGAAGAAAAAATGTTTTATTAATGGTAACAGGGAGACTTTGGTCAATCTGTATAGCATATCGCTCGTGGTTTCGATTAAAGGAACAAAATAAAACTTGAGATATGACCCTGGAACTTTCTTTCATATCCAATTTGCAGTCTTTGGAGGAGAACACCAAGATACATTTGATCAAATGGAAGGGATCTACACAGCATATGTTTAAGTTTTCCAACCATATTACATGGATATTCAAAAGAACAGAATATTTCAACCCTGAAAGTTATCATAGTCTTATTATAAGATGAATAATAAACTTACCGTTTAGAATCCATAATAGGCATATACATGTATACCTATTAGGTGTCTCGTTATTACTCCCATGAATCTAGAATGTAAAAAGGTAATGAAATATGGCTTATAATATCTGAATCATAAACTAGTTTCCAGTCTTATACAGTTAAATTAATTCAGGGTGGTCAAAAGACAGCCTTTGAACCATTCAGATTTACATAACTCCTATCTGTTTAGTCTTTAATTTCCGATCAATTTGTACTGTTTGGATACAAAATAAAAATTGTTGCGGGCGGTTGTGTGAGTTGTGGTTTGCTTTATCAAGTTGTGAACATTGCTGGCGATCAGTCCATCCCCTAGCTCTGCTCAAAGAGGCATTGGAATATAGATTAGCTGAGATTTGATTTGATTTGTCAACAATATACATTTACAGCATTGAATGTGACGGTAACAGAGGGAAGAAATATTCCTTTACAGACGAGTTTCAATAATGGAATTACAGTGCAATTATTGGAAAATATTAAATATTTGCTTATGAATTCATGAATAGGCTGACATTGTGATACGAAATTAACACATGCAAAGATAGACCCATTGCAAGTTGTTTTTGTTCTTCTAGTTCTACTCCTTGTTCTTTTTCTTCTTAATATTATTATTTATTTCGATAGTATTATTATCATTAATATAACTATATTATTTCTTTGTATTATTCCCCCTGATTAGAGCACGATGTAACGTCGGTTCAGAGGGCTCAAGTTAACACGCACCCTGCAAATGATAGCACTTATAATACATGTCGATGTTAGGCCTACTATACAGTGCGTATCAATACAAGTTTTTATCACATCTGTCATCTCTTCTTATTTTCATGATGCGTTGCTGTCTGTAGCATGTAGGAAACATGCGGTGTATTAAAGGCATGTTAAAAGCATTAACTTTATCAATAAATGGGTTTTTCTTTCCTAAATATCTAATTCACCATACAACACCCTGTTTCTTGTGTCTTTGACTTTTAAGATTATAATAGACACAAAATTAAAAAAAAAAAAGGATTTCTCCCCTCTTCCTGTCCCTGAGTTCAATCATTCTAACACTATCCAGACAAAAAATGTGTACTATAATGCAGATGATCTGAGATGGTGGTGATGCTGGCCCAGTGGCGTATGAAGCTAGTGTAGCTTCTCCCCAAATGGCCAGGAAAGGAGCTGGACACTGTGCCCATATATATTTACTGAACCCCTATATATCTTTGAGAGATGCTGCTCCTCACTTTTCTCAATTTCTGGCTATGCCACAGCTAGGCACAGTAAATGTATAGCTTGGTATAAGGTTTAATGTAATTTTTTCTGCAAACCTATTATTAAAGGTAGGATGGAGACATTCAGGAAGTGCCTGATTTACACTTTGATCGAGTCCATGCAAGGCTTAAACAGTTTTCGAAATTGGCTAGTGCTCACTCAAGCATAACCAGAGTTTCTCAGTGCATGGTATATTTGTTTACTATTGCTATTATTATTAAAATCACTACGATATTAGAAATAGTATGATATACAGGTTCTATCATCTTACAATAGCCCCCTTCCTCGCAATATGTCCCATAGAACCAAAAAGGACATTCACATTCGAAATAGATAGATCCCCATGATATGCACCGTCCTCCATTCATACACGGATTCGAATCGCAACCGATGGGTTCTGTGAAAAGAAATAAACACAAACAAATGATAAAGAATGAGCTGTTAAATGAATAATATTTATTGGACCTTATTTAACCAGAACACCTAAATCATTACTCTCGATTAATACACAGATTCGACCCACAATCGTTGATTTCTGTTTACGCATTACTTCGAGCAACTTGAAGAATCTATAAGAGAAAAAACTTACGCTATATATAGAGCTTTCGGTCTTCCTCTTCTGACATACTCTTTCTTCGGCACTGTCCTTCCAATTTCTCGTTAAAGTGAAATTTGTCAACATAAATTGATCAAAATCTGTAAATCATATGTTCGCAAACCATTCCAGCAGTGCAATATTAAATTCAGTTGAAGATCAGACAGATTTTAGGGAATTTATAGATGATAGACTAAAAGATTAATCAAATAATCGCAAAGGAATATAATTGCAGATGTACTTCCGTCCATCAAAGATTGTCAAATCCTGACTGAGAAGCCCTCTTACCATAACATTCACACTATTCTCCATAGTACCCATCTTGACAGAAACAACAACAATGAGTATCCAACGCTAACACACTCACAACAGGCAGGGTGTAGAAATGCAAGGGTCGCTCCAGTTTACTATTTTTTCACTCGAACTTTTGAACCCATTGCATGCAGGAGCCGGGCGATTCTTGTGTTAAGCCTATAGAAACGAGGGTATTCAAATTTTGACAGACCCTATGACCATTCCTGAAAATTTTCTTTCAGAGTAGAAAAATACTGTTCATCAAGATCTTGTGTTTCAGGAATACCTATTTTTGTTGTTTTCTTCATGTTTGGGTTATTCTAACCCGAGTGTATGATTTCCATCTCCTATTTTGGAATTTTCCGACTCTTTTCAGGTTTGAATTGGGGAACCGTTTCATCAGTGAGATAAATTATCATCAAAATCGGTTCAAACACAACATCAAGAATACAGTTTCAAAAATATACAATTCTAAATTTGTAATGCGATGGCTGAGAAGCCGTCTTACCATTTTCACAATATGCTCCATAATATCCATCATAGCAGTAACACCAAAATGATTCTCGACTGCTAGAACACTCACCACCGTTCAGACAAGGTGCAGAATCACAACGGTCAGGCCCGCGTCCTATTTAAAACAAATAATCAAAATTTTCACTCTAATATTTTCTGAAAAATGAGGCAATAGTCAACGGACTCTCTGACCCTTTCTGCAAATTTGCTTTCAGTAAAGTGAAGCAACCAGTGTTCCACAAGATCTTGTATTTGAGAAGTACATGTTTTCTCTTGATGCTTGGAATATTCAAGCCTGAGGAATTTTCGTTTGCGAGATTTTCGGGTCTAATTTCGGGTCTAATTTTGGGTCTAATTTCAGCTTTAAATTGGGAGACCGTTTCATCAGTTAGAGAAAATATTATTTTAATCAGTTTAAACACAACTTGAAGAAAACAGTTTCAGAAAATATTCAATACTAAATTTGTAAAACCATGTTTGAGAAGCCGTCTTGCCATAATATTGACAAAATGAATGTCCTTCGCTAACACTCCCTACAATTCAGACAGGATGCAGAAATAAGTGTCGCTCCCATTTCCTGTTTAAAAAAGATGATCAAGATATACAATTGAATTTCAAAAGCAATTGCATGCAGAAACCGGGTTATTCTTGTATTAAGCCTTTACAAACTAGGGAATTCAGTAAACAACGGACACTATGACCCTTCCTGCAAATTTGCTTTCAGTATAGAAAACAGTGTTCCTCAAGACAGTGGCAAAAAAAAGAAGAAGTAAATTCACGTGATTTGTGGGTGCAAATTGTCCAATTTTCGAGGGAAAACAAAAGTGTGCTCACTACCCCCCATCCCCCCCCCCCCCCTCCCCTCAGTTGAGAAACCAATTTTATTCATCAGTGAGAATTATTATCATTGAAATCGGTTGCAACTTGAACAATACAGTTTCAGAAATATTCAATACTAAATTTGTATAAGCGTGACTGAGAAGCTCTCTTACCACTTTGACAATATGTTCCATAGTATCCATCTTGACAGGTACACATAGGATATGTGTTTCTATCACACTGCCCGCCGTTCAGACAGGGTGCAGCGATACAAGGGTCGATCCTTTCTATTTAAGAAACAACGAGGGAACAATAAAGGAATAGTCAACGGACGCTATGACCCTTTCTGCAAATTTGCTTTCAGTATAGCAAACAATGTTCCTCAAGATCTTGTATTAAGAAGTACATGTATTCTTTTTCTTGAAGCTTAGATTATTTGGCCTGAGGATCTCCTCTCCTTCCCTCTTTGCGAATTTTCAAATTGATTTCAAGTGTGAAATGCGAAATCGTTCCATCGGTGACCTAATAAACATTAAAATCTGTTAAACAAAACTTGAAGATTACAGTTTCAGAAATATTCAATACTAGATTTGTGAAAGCAGAACTTGGAAGTCGTCTTACCATTTTGACAAAATTTTCCATAGTAATGATCTTGACAGGAACACCAAAATGAGTTACCACTGCTATAACACTTCCCGCCGTTCAGACATGGTGCAGAACTTCTACAATGGTCGATTATCTCGATCGTTTCTATTTAAGAAACAACGAGGGAACAGTGAGGGAATAGTCAACGAACGGTGTTACCCTTCCTGCAAATTTGCTTCCAGTATAGCAAACAATGTTCCTCAAGATCTTGTATCAAGAAGTACATGTATTCTTTTTCTTGATGCTTAGATTATTTTGGCCTGAGGATATCCTCTCCTTCCCTTCTTTAGGAATTTCCAAAACGAATTTAAGTTTATATTGCAAAACATTTTCATAAGTTAGATAATTAACATTGAAATCAGTTCAATCAAAACTTGAAGAATAGAGTTACAGAATATTAAATACTAAATTTGTCAAAAGAGGAACTGAAAAGCAGTCTTACCATTTTGACAATATTTTCCATAGTATCCATCTCGACATCTACACTTAAAATCTGCGTCTTCTTCGCCATAATATGTGTATTCACTATAACAGTACCCTCCGTTCAGACAAGGTGCGGACAAGCAAGGGTCACTCTCGTTTCCTGTTTAGAACAAAAAGATGATCAAGATTCGTACTCTATTTTCTGAACAATGAGGGAATAGTAATCGGACCCTGTATGGCCCTTCCTTCAAATTTGCTTCCAGGATAAAAAAGGGATAAACAGTGTTGTCCAAGATTTTGTATTTAAGGAGTACATTGTTTTTTTTATTTTTTTTCATTGATCCTTGTTATATTGTAGCCTGTCGATCTCCTCTTCTCCTCCTTTCTGGGAATTTCGGATTTGATTTCAGGTTTGAAAAGGGAAACCGTTTCATCAGTCATAATTATTATCATCGAAATCGGTTGAAACGCAATTTAAAGAATACAGTTTCAGAAATATTGAATGCTAAATTTTATAAACCATCACTGAGAAGCCGTTTTACCTTGATGTTGACAATATGCTCCATAATATGAATATGGACATGAACACCAAAATGAGTCTCCATCGCTGTCACACGTCCCATTGTTCAGGCAGGGTGCAGATAAACAATGGTCCAAATCTGTATCAGAGACAAATAAATGAATAACAGGGGCAGCTAGTACTCTGATTCACTCCATATTAATTCAACCTAATGTTATGTTTGCATTATAAGTTTAGAGTTATATTAAAATATATGATTAGAAGTAGAGGTGTCGTATTCCGGTTTGTTTAAACACTTGAAGCAGAAGCAAAGGTCGTGGGTTCAAACCCTGGTATGGCCTTTTGTCCTCAATCAATATATTTGTCTTTAACAAAAAACACTCTACGTTGCTTTTCTTCACCCAGGTGTTAAATGGGTGCCCAGTAGGATTGCAAAAGTCATTGTACTTTGATCAGTATCGTGCGCGTCTGAAAATTGGCGCCTGGCCGGGGTAATAAGTATCTGTTAAAGGTAATACAAAGTTTTGGGAAATTTTTAAAATTTGGTGGATAATGATTCTTTACAATTTTGATATATTTGGATGCCCCTGTGGATGTACAGTAAGCACTAAAAAAATTAGCCCCTAAAACACTTCTGCTTTCGAGAAAAAATGAAAATAAAAATTTATCGGTACTCCCGATAAATTTTGATAAATTTCAAATAGCGCATACGGCC
>BEXV01000918.1:124180-138459 GCA_003118195.1 Hemicentrotus pulcherrimus
AAAAAAAAAAAGGATTAACAATTATTAACTATTTCTACAGCAATACTTTCTTTGACATTTACACTTGAGGGAAATTTGTTTAATATGAACAATCAATAAGTTGAAAATTAACGAAAGAAAATATATGCACTAACGGCGTTTTTAATTCGAACACAAATGTTGCCTCAGCTGCTAAACAATGAAACAAAATTACCTTAAAAATGTATAAATACAAAGGAACCACTTAGCAGAAAACAAGTCGTCTTCGTCTCATTTAGATTCGACATAGACCTTCAATTTGATATTCTCATATCATCGGTAGAAAGAAGAATTGGCCGTCATGGATTGTCGTCTGGTACTTTGCTTGGTCATCATAGGACTCGTTTCTCATCATGTCTCCGCTCAAAGGGGTAAGTATTCTTATTTTATTCATAAATATAAACATCACTTGTAGACAATGCTATGGTATTAGGCCGGGTAGTGGGACACACGTTGTAGCAGCAGCAGCAGAAGTAGCAGTAGTAGTGGTAGTGGCGTTTCTCAAATGTATTGGCAAGTTCGATGCACAATAGTATTCACACGTTCCGTATTAAGCACAATTATATGTACAGATTTAATGGCCTTGGTTCGTCTAAGACTTAATTTTGAAAATTCAAAGGATTTTGTTCAAAGGATTTTTGTATAGAGTGGTGACAAAATTAATTTATTTGAAATCTACTTTTGTCAACTTTATAATGCTTAAAATACAGCCTGGAATTTGTTTTAGGTTACTTACTACCCTTACAAACATATTTTTGCACAGATTATTTATATACAAAATATCCTAGTTTAAAAATAGGGAAGAAACGAGCATTTGCATGGAATCTTAACAAATGAAATAATGGCTTAAACATATCTACCTCTTGTTTTTAAAGATAAGTCTTTAATATTATTTTTGTGCAAACTAATAACCGCTGTTTATGTTTGAAATTATCATTTTATCATTTCGTTGTCGTTTTGACTTGTTTCTTTGTGTTTTGTCTAAGATAAATTTTACCTCATATAAGTTTTTGTAAAATTTTAAACAATCAACCAATTCATATATTCCTAAAATGTATTTTCCGTATTATTGTTAACTATGTATGATTTTAATTCTTTGTGATTGCATGATCATTTTTGTTAAGGTAAGTGGTGAATAAATTTGATTTTATTCATTTTCAGGGTCGTGCGAAGGGTGCTGTGACTGCGGCTTTATGGGTGGCAATAATTGTTATTGCGATAATTATTGCCAGACAGCCGGTGATTGTTGCTCAGACTACGCAACGCACTGTGCCGGTAAGTGTTTAATTGGCAATGAAATCTCTGAAGGCCTAATAGATCAACAATTGTTTATAATTATAGAGAATTCTTGTCTTAAAGATAAATACAAAGTTCTGGTATGGGGTCATGAAGTCGGTTCAAATGAATATAATTATTGGAAGCATATGCGATTTTACAACATTCAATGAGCGTTTTCGCGGTGGCAATCGAGTCTAAAGTGATGAAATTGTAAATAATAAACATTATGTTGTAAAGCTCCCTTTAAGACTGATATCATTTTAGCTTTAAAACAATGTTTCTTGACAACAATCGAACGATTTGCTATTCTGCTTTTCTCATTTGAAAATTATATATCAGAACTGCATATTCTGAAATTTGTATGGTCGCAGCTACCATGAAATGGCCTTATATTTGAAATATTTGAAATTTACCGAGAGCACCGGTAAATTTTGATAATTCAAACTTCTCGAAAGCAGAAGTGTTTTAAGGGCTAAAATTTCTAGTGCTTATAAAACATTCACAGGGGCATCCAAATATAGACAAAAAATAAAGAATTACTATCCATCAAGTTTATCTGCATTACCTTTAACTACGTTCTCAAATTAGCATGGCTACCTCGCTTACTCTCAATATAAAGCTCGTTAAACACCAGGCGTAAACTGCCTGACCTTAGGCAAGCGCCAACGAGTTGTAGGGCTTTCTAAAATGAACAATGACACATTGCTTTAACAACAATGTACACTGTCATGCTAATGACGTATGCGCATTTGTTGTATGCTTTCCAAGGTTTAATTAGCGCAGGTAATATAGGGACTTTAGATTTGCACTTTGAAATAGTGGACTACTACGTGTGACGTCCTTTTAAGGCATGTGACATCCTTTTATGGCACTGCCAGTGCCTTACAAGGACGCCACACGTAGCAGTCCACTATGTCGACGTGCAAATCTAAAAGTCCATAGCGCAAGAAAAATAAAATAATGTTCGGGCTATGTTTGAAGTCATGGCATTGTTCGCACAATTCAAAATGTGATGGCTAGGGCTAGTTAGTTGAAAGTATGCGAAGGTTGATTTTTGAGTGATCGTGTTCATGAAAACTGCTGAAATAATGTAGTTTACAGGCGTAAACCCTTTCAGACTAAACGGTCTACTGTACCCAATAGGATCTTTCCCATAGCTGCCCTGACACAGTCCTATACTTGGTATCTTAGGTGTAGCCGAATGCTTAATGGGATTGTATTCGAGTGTCTGATTAGATTCTGTGCTTACTGAAATTATGTGCTGAGCCTATTAACTTTGGTGTTTCTACAGATCCTTGCGAGTCAACACCCTGTCAGAACGGGGGATCCTGTGACAATGTTGGGGGAACGTTCACATGTACCTGTCCTTCTGGCTATTTTGGGGAGAGATGCCAAAGTAACTTTTTCTTTTCTTCAAACCTAAAATACACACAGTTAGTTCGAAACTGAATGGTGACAATTAATTATAGCTACGTCGTTGAAACAGAATAGGCCAGACAGACTCAGTTGAAATAACTATGTGTGTGCGTTTGGTGTATACGACGGTTTGTGTGTTTGTGGGTGTGTATATGTTGGTGCGTGCGTGTGTGTGTATGTGTGTACACATTATAAGAAAAAGAGACACTTTATTTTCGTATATGATATGGAAACAGCTGCATGTTATATGAATTCAATCATTCAACTGAATAATTATAAGGCATACGTCTGAGTATATTTCAACCCGGCGCCTTTCTATAGCTGCTATCACGATGCTGGGCAGAGTAACCTCAATGACTTTCGCATCCTACTGGGCACCTATTTAACACATGGGTGAAGAAATGCACGTTGATTTTATTTTCTCAAGAAAAATATATTGCTCGAGGACAAAAGTGCCATGTATGGTTTGAACCCACGGCCTGTGCATCTCCTTTCAAGTGTCTAAACGACTGGACTACCAGTCCTCTACTTTTAATTGTATATTTGATATATCTCCTAATCTTATTATCTGAATGTAGCACAGGGTAAAGTTAAAATAGAGGAACGAAGAGTACTTGATATCCTGTTATACATTCCTCATACAGAAAAAGAGAGCGATCCTTGTAGTTCTGCACCATGTCTGAACGGTGGGTCTTGTAGCAGCTATGGAAACTCATTTTGGTGTTACTGTCCCGATGGATACACTGGAGAGTATTGTCAATACCATCATGGTATGTTTGCTTCTCAGTCATGGTTTGACAAATGTAGTATTTAATATTTCTGAAACTGTACTCTTCAAAATCCGTTTCAATTGATTTCAATAAAAATTTATGTTACTTTTGAAACCTTTTCACAATTGAAACATGAAATTAATTTTGAATTTACCAAAGAAGCGAAAAAGAAGAGATCCTCAGGTTCAAATCGCCTAAGCAATTAAGGCCAATACAATAAAGCAAATCTGCATGAAAGGCAAGAGCGTCTGTTGACTGTTTCCTCATTGTTCAAAAAAGATTTTAAGAGTGAAAACCTTGATCAACTGTCTTTAATAGGAAACGGGAGCGACCCTTGTATATCTGCACCCTGTCTGAACGGTGGAACGTGTGTCAGCAATGGAAATTCATCTTCGTGTCTCTGTCAAGACGGATATTATGGAAAGCATTGTGAATACCATCATGGTAAGTCTGCTTCTTAGTCAAAGTTTGACAAAGTTTGTATTTAATATTTCTGAAACTGTATTTGACAAGTTTTGTTTCAATTGATTTCGATAATATTTAGCCCACTGATGAAACGATTTTGCAATTTAAACATGAAATCAATTTGGAAATTCCCAAAGCGGGGAGTAGAGGAGATCCTCAGCCAAAATAATCTAAGCATCGAGACCAAAATACAAGGCTCCTCAAATGCAAGAGCTTTTAACGAAAACTGTTTATTCTACTTGAAGCCAATCTGTGTAGAGTGCCTCAACGTCCGTTGACTTTTCCTCATTTTTTCAAAAAAATATTAAAGTGAAAATCTTCATCAACTTTCTTAAAAAGGAAACGGGAGCGACCCGTGTAGTTTTGCACCCTGTCTGAACGGTGGGACGTGCTACAGCTATGGAAACTCATCTTCGTGTTTCTGTCCAGACGGATATTTTGGAGAGCATTGTGAATACCATCATGGTAAGTTTGCTTCTCAGTCAAGGATTGACAGATTTAGTATTAAATATTGCTAAAACTGTACTCTTCAAATTCCGCTTCAACTGATTTCAATGAAAATTTATCTCACTTTTGAACCATTTTCACAATTGAAACATAAAATTAATTTTGAATCTACCAAAGAAGGGAAAAAGAGGGGATCCTCATGCTCAAATCATCTAAGAATTATACAAAAATACATGTACTCCTTAAATGCATGAGCTTAACAAACAATGTTTATTCTACTTGAAGCAAATCAGTATAGAGTGCCTCAACGTCCGTTGACTTTTCCTCATTTTTCAGGAAATATTAAAGTGAAAATCTTAATTAACTTTCTTAAATAGGAAACGGGAGCGACCCGTGTAGTTTTGCACCCTGTCTGAACGGTGGGACGTGTTACAGCAATGGAAACTCATCTTCCTGTTTCTGTCCAGGCGGATATTATGGAGAGCATTGTGAATACCATCATGGTCAGTTTGCTTCTTAGTCAAAAATTGACAGATTTAGAATTGAATATTGCTAGAACTGTACTCTTCGAATTCCGCTTCAGCTGATATCAATGAAAATTTATCTCACCTTTGAAACATTTTCACAATTGAAACATGAAATTAAATTTGAATCTACCGAAGCAGGGAAAAAGAGGGGATCCTCATGCTAAAATCATCTTAGAATTAGAAAAAAATACATGTACTCCTTCAATGCATGATCTTAACGAACAATGTTTATTCTACTTGAAGCAAATTTGTATGGAGTGCCTCAACGTCCGTTGACTTTTCCTCATTTTTCAGAAAATATTAAAGTGAAAATCTTCATCAACTTTCTTAAATAGGAAACGGGAGCGACCCGTGTAGTTTTGCACCATGTCTGAACGGTGGGACGTGTTACAGCTATGGAAACTCATCTTCGTGTTTCTGTCAAGACGGATATTATGGAAAGCATTGTGAATACCATCATGGTAAGTTTGCTTCTCAGTCAAAGATTGACAGGTTTAGTAATGAATATTGCCGAAACTGTACTCTTCAATTCCGTTTCAACTGATTTCAATGAAAATTTATCTAAATTTTGAAACATTTTTACAATTCAAACATGAAATTAATTTTGAATTTAACAAAGAAGGGAAAAAGAGGGGATCCTCATGCTCAATCAATAAGCATTCAGACAAAAATAAATGTACTCCTTATAAGCATGATCTTGACGAACACTGTTTATTCTACTTGAAGTAAATCAGTATGGAGTGCCTCAGCGTCTGTTGACTTTTCCTCATTGTTCAGAAAATATTAAAGTGAAAATCTTCATCAACTTTCTCAAAAAGGAAACGGGAGCGACCCGTGTAGTTTTGCACCCTGTCTGAACGGTGGGACGTGTTACAGCTATGGAAACTCATCTTCGTGTTTCTGTCCAGGCGGATATTATGGAGAGCATTGTGAATACCATCATGGTAAGTTTGCTTCTCAGTCAAAAATTGACAGATTTAGTATTGAATATTGCTGAAACTGTAGACTTCAAATTTCGTTTCAACTGATTTCAATGAAAATTTATCTCACTTTTGAAACATTTTCACAATTCAAACATGAAATTAATTTTGAATTTAGCAAAGAAGGGAAAAAGAGGGGATCCCCATTCTCAAATCATCTAAGCATTTAGACAAAAATATATGTACTCCTAAAATGCATGTTCCCAACGAAAACTGTTTATTCTACTTGAAGCAAATCTGTATGGAGTGCCTTAGCGTCTGTTGACTTTTCCTCATTGTTTAGAAAATATAAGAGTGAAAATCTTCATTAACTTTCTTAAATAGGAAACGGGAGCGACCCGTGTAGTTTTGCACCCTGTCTGAACGGTGGGACGTGTTACAGCAATGGAAATTCATCTTCGTGTTTCTGTCCAGACGGATATTATGGAGAGCATTGTGAATACCATCATGGTAAGTTTGCTTCTCAGTCAAGGTTTGACAAATTTAGTATTGAATGTTACTGAAACTGTACTCTTCAAATTCCGTTTCAACTGATTTCGATGAAAATTTATCTAACTTTTGAAACATTTTCACAATTCAAACGTGAAATTAATTTTCAATTCACCAAAGAAGGGAAAAAGAGGGGATCCTCATGCCTAAATCATCTAAGCATATAGATAAAAATACATGTACTTCCTAAATGCAGGATCTTAACGAACACTGTTTATTCTACTTGAAGCAAATCTGTATGGAGTGCCTCAGCGTCTGTTGACTTTTCCTCATTGTTCAGAAATTATAAGTGTGAAAATCTTCATTAACTTTCTTAAATAGGAAACGGGAGCGACCCGTGTAGTTTTGCACCCTGTCTGAACGGTGGGACGTGTTACAGCTATGGAAACTCGTCTTCGTGTTTCTGTCCAGACGGATATTACGGAGAGCATTGTGAATACCATCAAGGTAAGTTTGCTTCTCAGTAAAGGTTTGACAAAATTAGTATTGAATGTTGCTGAAACTGTACTCTTCGAATTCTGTTCCAACTGATTTCGATGAAAATTTATCTCACTTATAAAACATTTTCACAATTCAAACATTAAATTAATTTCGAAATTACCAAAGCAGGGGAAAAAGAGAAGATCCTCAGGCTTAAATTGCCTTAGCAGTAAAGGTACTATGTCCCATTCGCAGCCCCCCCCCCCCAAATGAAAAGGTTTAATTCCTACGGCATTTGAAAGATAATACTAATTTAGAACTTCCCTGGAAAAAGAGGGATTGAAAGTGTCTTAAAGTGTGAAAATAACGACTATTAGGTTTTCTTGCATATTTTGAATATTAGGACACTGCTAACGTTTAAATTTTACAGATAGGACATACATGACATATAAATAAGTCCTGCAAAATTCAACAGAATTTAATGTTCGCTGCAAAAGAGACATAGTATCTTTAAGACCCTCCCAAAAAAGCAAATCTGCATGGGAGGCCTGTTGACTGTTTCCTCATTGCTCAGAAAAGATAAGAATGAAAATCTTGATCAACTGTCTTGAATAGGAGAGTATTGTAAATATCATTATGGTAAGTTTGCTTCCCAGTCATGGTTTGACAAATTCATTATTGAATATTGCTGAAACTGTACTCTTCAAATTCCGTTTCAACTGATTTCGATGAAAATTTATCTCACTTTTGAAACATTTTTCACAATTCAAACATAAAATTAATTTTGAATTTAGCAAAAAAGGGGGAAAAAAAAGGAGATCCTCATGCTCAAATCATCTATGCACTCAGACAAAAATACATGTACTTCGTAAATGCATGACCTTAACGAAAACTGTTTATTCTACTTGAAGCAAATCTTTATGGAGTGCCTTAGCGTCTGTTGACTTTTCCTCAACGTTTAGAAAATATAAGAGTGAAAATCTTCATTAACTTTCTTCAATAGGAAACGGGAGCGACCCGTGTAGTTTTGCACCCTGTCTGAACGGTGGGACGTGTTACAGCTATGGAAACTCATCTTCGTGTTTCTGTCCAGACGGATATTATGGAGAGCATTGTGAATATCATCATGGTAAGTCTGCTTCTCAGTCAAAGTTTGACAAAGTTAGTATTGAATATTGCCGAAACTGTACTCTTTAAATTCCGTTTCAAGTGATTCGGATGAAAATTTATCTCACTGATAAATTTTGTTCACAAATCAAACATGAAATAAATTTCGACTGTTAGGTTTTCTTGCATATTTTGAATCTTAGGACACTGCTAACGTTTAAATTTAACAGATAGGACATACATGACATATTCATAAGTCCTGCAAATTTCAACAGAATTTGATGTTCGCTGCAAAAGGGACATAGTATCTTTAAGACCCCCAAAAAGCAAATCTGCATGGAAGGAATGTTGACTGTTTCCTCATTGTTCAGAAAAGAGAGCATTGTGAATACCATCAAGGTAAGTTTGCTTCTCAGTTGTGAATTGAAAAATTGAGTATTGAACTTAAAATAAATTTTGAAATTAACAAAGAAAGGGAATAAGAGGAGGTCCTCAGGCTCAAATCGTTTAACTGGGCAAGTATCAGAATCACAGAAACGTAGAGCAGAAGAAGTGAGGGCAAGACGACCTCACACACAGCCTGGCGGAAATCATCGGAATCGATGGATAGCGCCGATAAACCCAACAACAACAACTTTTTATTGTCTGGAAAGTGTTGGAATTGTTGAATGCAAGGACAGGAAGAATACAAAAAATTGAGAAAAAAAATCCCCCAGCAGTATTCCGTTGGGGTACTTTGGAATCAGCAGCGTCATTTCACGCACACGCACATCACGTCCGCCACGTTATATTTTTGTGCGCGCGCTAACTGCCAAATTCTTTGACGGTTTTCCTTCAAATATTGTATGGAGGTGGTTCTTGGTATAATCTACACACCTGTCAGTATGGAAGTGCATATGTTGGTAAAATCTATGCACCTATAGTTTTTGGTAATGCTGCCACCAGGGTCCCGTGTTTTTTAAGGTCAAAAGTTCATATTTTGTTGGGTGTCTAGTGTGCGCTCTGCAGGTCATATTTCATGACGGATTTCTTTCAAATTTTAATGGAGATGTATCTTGGTACAACCTACATATTTTTACCTTTGGGCGATGCTGCCCGCATTGTTCCGTCTTTAATATGATCAAAGGTCATATGTTTTTATGCACTGTAATTGCTACATTTTTTGACGGACTTTTTTCAAATGTCGTATGGAGGTGTGTCTAAGTACAATATATACATCTTTAGTGTTTGGTGATGCTTTCACCTGTGTTCCGTCTGTTATAGGGTCAAAGGTCATATTTTGGTGGCTGTCTTTTGTGTGCTCTTTGTGCCATATTTCTTGACAGATTTCTTTCAAATTTTCTACAGAGATGCATGTTGCTCTAATCTAGACACATGTTTTTTTGGTGATGCTGCTCCTAGTCTTGACAATAGTCTGAGCCACTAGTGGCGATCTCTACGCCATCCTTTTGTTTCAGGGAGGGGAGAGGGGATCCCTCCTTCGAACATAAAGATGACACAAAATCGCTACCCCTGCGGAGGGTACATTCGCATTGCGCGGCAATACAGATTGCGATATTTCTAGTTATCTAATACTGTAAGCCATGTTTCTCTCCTTTTTTTAAAATTACAGCCTGGAACTCGACAACTATCCTATCATAGTATCTATTCCTATTATGAATTATGCACGGTAAGTTTATCATCTGTCATATAATAAGAATATGACAGCTTTTTGGGTTTAAAAACTCTCCGTTCCTTTGAATATTTTTGAAGTATGGTCGAAAAGGAATTCTTTGTAATCGTTCCTAGTTGATGATGTTATTATTTTATAAATCAATTTTTAGTAGTAAATTGTACAACACAAACATGTTATTCTCATTCATTTCCACACACATACACGCCCACACGAGCACCAACTCTGTCTCTCTCACTTACCGTCCCTCCTTTTCCCTATAACACCCCAATCCTAAATCTAAAGTAATCAAAATTTAAAGATGTAAGTTATTATAATGAATACAGACATAGAAAACAGTAAAATTTTAAACAAACAGTTAGCATCGAGAAGCAATCGCTGTGATGAGAATACTAAGTGAGAGATGTATATAGCATGATCAGGACCTATATATCTGTTTTGTGGACTACGAAAAGGCATTTGATCGTGTCAATTGGACTAGGTTAATGGAAGTGCTGTCAGCCATTGGTGTTGATTGGAAAGACCGTAGATTGATTGCATCCTTGTACATGTCTCAGACTGCCAGCGTTCGCGTTGGAGATGGGGTCTCTGAACCAGCCGTCATAGGACGTGGAACCCGTCAGGGATGCCTTCTGTCTCCTCTTCTCTTCAATATCTATGCAGAGGCAATGGTAAGAGAAGCTCTGGCAAGGTTAGAAGAAGGAGTGATCGTTGGAGGAGTGTTGATTAGGTCTGTACGGTATGCTGATGATCAGGCCACGCTTGCTGTCACTGCCGATGGTCTTCAAAGACAGATGATACAGATGGATCAAGTGGTCAGGAGCTATGGCATGAGAATCAACGAGAAGAAAACGAAGGTGATGATGATAAGTAAAGGCAAGACAAAAGAAATAACTATCATGATAAATGACAACAGACTCGTGCAAGTCAACCACTTCAAATATCTAGGCAGTATGCTGACTGAGGATGGCAAGTCTGCCAAAGAGGTCAACTTGCGCTCAGCTCTGGCAAGAGCTGCCTTCTTTCAAAGACAAGATATCCTGATGTGCCACAACATTGATCTTAGTTTGAGAAAACGTCTTGTGAAGTCCCTAGTATGGAGTGTACTGTTGTATGGGGCTGAGACGTGGACACTCACTAAAAAGGACATGCAGCGATTGGAGGCGGTCGAAATGTGGTGCTGGCGCAAATTACTAGGTGTGTCTTGGAGGGACAGAGTCTCAAATGAAGAGGTGTTGCATCGAGCTCAAGAAAGGCGGATGCTGATTCAAACGATTAGAGAGAGACAGAAGAAATGGCTTGGACACATAATGCGGCATGATGAGGGTTTGATGCTCAGAGTCATAGAAGGTCGTATCCATGGAAAGAAGAAGAGGGGAAGACCTCGTAAAGGCTTTCTAGACGATGTTATCACACAGTGTGGAGCAACAGGATATGAAACGATGAAACGTTTGGCCCAAGACCGAGGAGCTTGGAGAGAAACTCGGAGAGACACTTGATATAGAATTTTGAATGGGTCACTGAACCTGTCATAAACTGACAGATCACTATTGATGAGCATCGAGGAGTTAGCTATTAATGAATAAAATCACATGCCAATATCCCAAACATTGAAATTGAAAAATGAATTGGTTAAATTTTGTTATTGTTTATTCACGACGCTCAATTTAAATGTAAATATAGATTGAGAATGGAGTTGTGGCCTTCATTTTTAATTCATGTAAAAATGTCTTCCTCCAGCCTTTCGAACTTTTTTTTCAGCCTCTATACTCTAAATTATTTTCCCCATTCTTACCTCCTACATGTAAGTTCTTTTCCTTTCGTCATCTTAATCATTATCTCCCTGCGTTCTGACATGAATTGTCTTGTTTTTACACAGGTGTATATCCCCATATCCCACACAGGACTATGCTAACTGGGATTACATCGCGCCTTCTTCCTCCTGTCAATATGCTCTATAACAGTTATTGATCATTATGAGAAAAAGAATACATTATATAATTTTATTTATATTACTTATTAAAAAAAACACAATTGATACTTTTAAATGAATTTATTGAATCGAATTCTATTTCAGATAACACAACTGTAGCCTAGAAGGACAATGAGATTTGAAAAAGAAGGAGAAAGACCACACAATAAGGGATCATCTATTCTACCGTGACATGAGAAACATTTGCAGAAAGTTCAATTTAATCGATTCAATTTATTTCACATCATGTAAAGAAAAAATCAAGTACAAACCAATCAAGAGTACATTATAAAACACGACAACTAAAAAGCAACGTGTGCTGGTAAATGAAGCCTTTATCAAGTTAAACACAATATACGTTTGAATTAACAATTAAATTTCATTCTGAAACATAAGGAAAATAATGATCTAGTGCATATTTATTTACCATTATATAAAGAACTTAAAATGATATATAAAAGGTTATTATAAAGGATTTTTCTTGAAAATAAAACAATTGCACGATAGGTAGAAAGGCCAAAGTATTACAATTCAAAGAGCCTTCCAATAGAAAAAGAAAGGAAGAGGAGACATTTGAGCACGAATTTCATCAACATAAAATATCTAAGAAATGATTCATATCAAAGATATTTTTATCATACCAGTCACGGTATTTGTATACGTTAATCCAACGCACACCAACCATAATGAGCATTATAGCAGTTAAATGACGTCCATACGTGTTTTAAAAACAACGCACCGCTAGCTTCATATGTTTACAATTACTGTGTGACTGTATTTCAGAAAAGCTCTGAAATTGGAATTCCTAGAAACAAAATTGATTTTGAATTATTTATCCGTCGGAAATTTTGGTAATGCGTTATGTAACCATTATTATCTTGTAATAAATCAATATAGGTCTCCCCTCAATAAACCAGTTTGCTGTTGTTTGTATGTGTCTAGAATGTAGTGTTAAATAATAAAAAAACGTTACTTAAAACCCATGTAAACTATCCATAAGTTTTTCAATTAAAACAAAAATGGTTCTTAATACATATTAACTCCCTACGACTAATAAAATAGTCCTAAAAATGGTGGTACCTCCTATCGTTCGAATATACGTGCCATTACTTGATTAGTGCAATGAACCCTAACCCTAATTCATGATGAAGTTTTAAAACTTACAACGTTGAAGTGGGCCTACCCCTCTCCCACCACCTTCCTACAAATTGTCCCCATTAAGCATATGGATCACCACAAGATATGACTTAATCGGATATGAGATGAGTACAAGAAGAGATAAAGGTTGGCAATTGGTAAAATCTTAAGAAATATTGATCGAAAAAAAAAAGGAACAGATACAAACGTGACGATTGATACAAATTAAGGATCTGGAGATATACATACAGAGAAAAGGAGAGGAGGGAATTGTTTAAAGGCAGAATGACATTGATATAGAGATTGAAAGAGAGAGAGAGAGAGACAGACAGATTAGGAAAGAAGAATATTAGAGAGTGAGATAATTTTGTTGAGATCTAGAAAGATGGAGAGATTGATATTAAAAGAAGGTCATGTTTACAAATTATTTAATTTACCTGTTACGAATAATTGTTTTTCAATATTCAGAATGCGAATTGATTATATTAATTGTTAATAGGTATGCAAAACAAATACGTACATCCATGGAGCCTCCAAAAGTGAGTGAAAATGATGCTTCAGCTCGCTACAATATGATGAATAATTAAATATTTAATCTTCGTGATAGGCTGCATAGCCGTTTGAAAATTACTAGAAGACGTAGAAGAAGTAATTGAAGAATTCGCCTATTTCAGGGTTGATTACAATTGTTCTCACTCGTTCACATATTACACCATACCGTTTCCAATCCATAACTTGGAAATAAACTATAGGCCTATGGCCACCCTATCTAAAAGTAATACTAGTAGCTCCACATACCTTAATACAGGAGTGTCTACAAAAAGAGGAAACACAAATCTATGGGTTAATTCGATAAACACAATCTCTATTGCTTAAGTGTGCACCCTATACACAATACATGAAGGCTACAATATGTCATGTCTGTAAACCCTCGGGAATGATGTAAATGAGTATAACACGTGGTGTTCTGCTCTCGAGACACTATCAGCCATGAGGGGGGGGGCACGTGCCCCAAAATTTCCAGGATCGTTTGAAGTTTTTAAGACCCCTCGCCAGGACGTAGATCAATTACATGTATGTAAAAAAAAAAAAAATCAATCAAACTGTGGCTGCGGCCCTGACTATCATGCGATTTTATTTTAAAGATGTTGATGGTGGTGCATGTTACTGAAGATGGTGATATTGGTGGCGATACTATACTTCTGAGGATGATGATGGTGATGATGATGATGAATGTGAAGGTGATTGTGATGTTGATGATGATAAAGATTATAATGATAATTTTGGTGATTGTTATTTTAATGACGGGGGGTGAGGATGAAAATGGTGTCGATAACAATGACGACGCGCGATGATTATGATGGTGATGATGGTGGTGGTGATAATGATGATTGTGATAAGGATGATGATGGCGATAATAATTATGTTAAAGATGGTGGTGATGACAATGATAATATTGATGGTGGTGATTATGATAATGATTACTACTACTAATAATTACTACTGCGAATACTATCGACCCTACTTGTTGAATGTTCGTATCAGTGGCGTACGCAGGATTTTTTTCAAGGGGGGGGGGGG
>BEXV01000919.1:45661-64798 GCA_003118195.1 Hemicentrotus pulcherrimus
CCCCTCCCCATCATACAATAAGTGTCCTTGAAGGCTTGATGCATGGTATGAATTAGAGATCCATAAACTTCAGTTGAACAGAGCATTTATAACTTGGCTCAATAATCTGAAGGATTTATCATTAATTTCTTTGATATATTTTTTTCTTTGTATCAACAGGCATTTGTAAACCCAATAGCTGCAGCCAGAGCATCAGGGCCTAGACCCCAAGCTGGTCCCTCAATCCAGGAATACTTGAGTCGCCCAAGACCAACATGGTAAATTGTTTTCTCTCATAATTCATATTTCGTTCGTAAATTTCCAAACATGTGCTACTGCCTCATTTCCTCAAGGCTTTAGGGGGCTGTTTCTTGAAACCGCCAAAAGTCTAACTTCTTGGACACCTCATTGAAAAGTGTGTTATAGAGTTAACGCACATTTCATATGGGATGTCCTTGAACTTAGACTTATGACAGTTGTGAGAAACTGCCCAAGTGCGTCACAGATAGGGTTCAAGTTGCAATTGGTTTGAAAGTTAGGTTATCCCTCGAGGGTTAGGGTCAGATACAGTGTTTGGTCCAGGGTTGAAGTTACATGTAGGAATCCAAAGATGACTTTTTATTTGTAAGGATGTAGACTTGGATTAAGACACATGTTTTGTTTAGCATCAATGACATGTCATTTTTGTTTCTCTGCAACAAAATTTTCTCCCAACAATAATAATAATAAAAATGGTCCTCGTAAAGCACTTTCCAGGAAAGTCTCTAAGCACGAGGTCATTATTGATTTAAAAGAATTCATGTAAAAATTGCCCCCTTATCATTCCAGGCAAAATACTTCACATATATATTCCTATTGAATCTATTTCAAATTAAAAGAATTATGCACTTGTAAATTTGTGATTTGTGTCTTTTCACTGTTTAGCAATCATTACTTGAGCACGAAATTCATGCATGACACTCATCCAAACTTTCTCATTTCTATTTTTCTAGTGCGCCTCGGAATAACATTGTCTAGATAGACGGCGCTATACAAATGCCTATTATTATTATTATTACTTTGTTACCCTGGAATTGTCTTCTTTCTTTTTTTATTCAGGGAAGAATGGCAGGAAGAACAAAAGAGAAGAGAAGCAAAATCCAGCAGTTTGGCCTTTTGGGAAGACAAGATCAATATAGTAGGTTTATAATTATCTAGGAACCTATGAAACAATTTGCTAAATACAACCAGCCAATTTTTAAAACTTACTTTTGTGATTTGTTAGTGATTCACTTTTACTGCAAGAAAATTTAGCATATCGCAAGATATTGGAGTGTTTCACTTTTCAATCATTTTGCAGTATGAAACTTAAATGAGCTGGTATATTCACAAAAATGATTCAGGATTTGCATTAATTGATAAGACAATTAAGTTCCAGTTGTCTAAAACATACTGTTGAACATGCTTATCCTATAAGTATTTGTACGGGATTATAAGGTCAGAATCTTAAGCGTGTGCTAGTTCAGAGATCTTGAAATAATATGTCTCTTTCCCCAGCCCAACCCATGAGAATGAACAATTTACATTGCTAAATATGTTTCTAATGTAACAGAAATTCAGAGAAGACTTAAAGAAGACTAGAGAGAAGCAGCTGGGATCATCAAGCAAAGATAAAAAGGTAAACAAAAATCTAGAGTATTCTTTCAGGATGCAGTATGTACATTACATTACATTTATTCATGTTTCATTGTTTCCACAATATTTGGATTATATGTTGTTGTTGTTTTTGATATGTATTTGGGGGGGGGGGGTAGTGATAAAATGTCATATGGAGTGATCTATGCACAACTTTATTTTTCATTCAAAATAAATACTTCCTAAGCTATCTACTCAGTGCACAAGTACTAAAAGCATCCACTTTTTTTGTGCTCCTGAACTAGTGCATACTTAGACTTAAGAGTGTGAATTCTCGAGACAAAGTGACAAGTTGACCGTGTACTTTCAAATCATATTAATCCTTGTTTCCTGCAGGAAAAGAAATCCACAAAGAAGAAGAAAAAGAAACGAGAGAGGGTGAGTGAAGTTATCAAAGATATATGGCAAATGGAATGGAACATATAGAACATGTCTTCGAGAGATGTTTAGGGTTAATAATACATACAGGTAACTAGATGTTTATTGCCAAATGTTCAAAAGATGCAAGGTAGTGAACCGTGGGTTTCCCAAAGCAAAAAGTTCAATTTAGATCCTCAAACTGCAACCTTTCTGGCAGGTGAATATATTTTTTTTTAAAAATACTCAAAAGACAGTGATTGAGATATTTGTAATCATTTGAAAGAATAACATTACCAGTTGTTGCGGGCATCTTGAAAAGTAAAGAAATGGAAATACAATGGAAATAACATTACTGTGACTGAAAGGAGACAAATAATGTCAACCAATATATACAAAGTTATAAAATGTTTAGACATAGTGTTATATCAATATGGAAAATGAAATTACTACAACAAATGTGTGAATTGATCATCAATTTTGTTTTTTCTTCAAACTGCTGTGAACTTGAAGTAAATTTGATTTTTGATTTATTATTTTTTTCCTTCCCCCCCCCCTCAATTAAAAATGGTAAAGGTTCTTGTTGTATCCATTCCTAGTTAATTTTTGTGGAGTTGTGCTAAAATTGTATCCTCCTCCTAATAAAAAAACAGGCCTTATAGGTTTATACTAAGGGTTATCTGGGATCATGCCATAAAGGTCACAGAATATAATTATTGTTGTATTCTTTTTCCTTTAAATGTGTGAAACTTTGAAATATTGTTTTCTTCGTTATTTAGCATACTTTGTATTTCACAATGTAAAAATACATTCTGTGTTTTTAGCCAATAAATAATTTAAAGATCTTGATCCGCTTTGTGTGATGAAGAAAGTTGTTGCACAAAAATAAAATAAAATTCATATCCTGAAAACCTGAACATCCCAGTAAACTGGAGCTCTCAGAAAAGTTGTAGGAAGGCCTGCGTGAGAATGACTGCTCAAGAATAACTGACATATCTCTCTTTTAATAATTGGTTGTCGGTTTTCTAGAAGGCCTACAACCTGACATTGTCGGTCTCTCTTTCCATCAGTCTCATGTGCTGTAGTAGGATAATTGTGATCATACATCACAGCTTTCAACATGGCTGATTTTATGGAAAGCTGTCATGAGCACATTTCTAGCTACTTCAAGCATGGCTACGGCTGCAGAAGTATCAAATTTTAGAGAATGACATTGCGTATTGTAAAAACAACTGACCAAATATCGATGATCTTGATGTCATTTCCCTTGGAAAAGAATTTTCTACCTGATAAAACAAAACCCAATGACAATTTTTCAGTGATGTTCGAGTTGAAATTGCAGGTCTTGTGTATTGTGTTATTTTGGGACCGCACTTTTTAGTGTGAATACCACCCCCCCCACCCTCATGTGACATAATGTCAATGATGCTCATTTAGTTGTATCTCACTCTTCCCCCTCATCTCAACAACCTGCATCCTGTCGAACATTCTTCATGGTTCAAGTCTCCATCCTCATCCTCATCATCTTACCAATATTCTGATGACAGTGATTCAGAGTCTGAAAGAGAACAGGTATGTCTATCATCTGGTTGCTTTGTTTGCCTCCCTGCACAGTTGTTTGTTTAGTCACCAATTGGCCAAAGGATTGCTCTCTGCAACACAAATTGATTTGCAAAATTACCTACTTCCAATCTTGATTTTAGCTCCATGAGAACCATTTAAACAAAAACAGGTATAGATTATTCTTGCACTGAAAACATACAGTTACCGGGTAAATAATCTTGAATACTTTGGTATATCTATAATTTGTAAACATAATGTGGCACAGAGAGATCATTTGTGTGGCATACAAAGAGTTAATCTTGTGTACATGTGCCTACATGTTCAGCTTTCCGTTCATTTTTGTCATGCTGTGATCGCAAGATTGTAAATTTAAAAAGTTGAATTCAAAAATAAAATTACCACGCAGACTAAAATGCATATGCAACATTAAAAATCTACATCATTCTATTAAATTAGACATTATTTGAAAGTTCTTATGATGATAATTATTTTGTTTTAAAAGGGTTAGAAAGACCTATTTAAATAGACTTTATTTTTGTCATTGTATGAGCTGTTTTGCAGTTTTGGGTCGACAAGTGATTAAGTTAATCACACTCTTTCTAACTGATCAAATTGTTCACAGAAGTTTGCAAAAATCACCAGAAAATATTTAAAAGTTATCTCTCGGCAGGAATTTTTTAGTTTACTTCCACAAGGCTTGTTCAGATATGACGCTGTAACCGCCGTATGAGTATTCACTGATCTCTGTGTTATTAGATGCAGATATGTTAAGCATGTAACACTTATGTCACCATAAACATGAAAGTGCCATGGATTACTGCTTCATATCTGACAGTGGATGCAAGTGTAATTTACTAAATACCAGGTACCACAAAAAATACCTTATCCCTGCATGGTGTAATTGTAATATTGTTCTCTTTGTTATCATGTGACTGTGGCATTCACTTCAATTTCTTTCCCCTCTCTTTCTCCACACCTACTATACATACACCACACACAAAATCACCCGTCCGTCCTCGTGCATCATTGCCTGGTTTCCATGACAACCAACAGAGGAAGAGACGAAAGAAGAACAAAAAGGAGAAGAAGAAGAGAAAGCGGAGACACAGCAGCGATGACAGTAGTGACGAAGAGAGAAGGCCGTCGGTGAGTGTGAAAGTTTGTGAATTTGTGTGCATAGTGTTAAAATGAACAGGATCAGAAAGGTTTATAAATTAAAAGTAAATGAACCTTTTTTATAAAAAGTAAGAAATCACCTGCTCAAGTGCATGAGAAGGTTGTATTGTAGAGAAGCAAAAATAACAATGATAGTTCTGCAAGTAACTAAAATAACAAATTTCACCCTAGCATCTAAAAAAGACCAAACATTACTCTTATCATGAACAAAATATGAAACGGTCTCTTTCACCAAACTCATACTCATCGTTGTAGATAGCACCAAAATGTAGATCACTTGTACATAAATGTAGATTTATTTCTCTTTTCATAATGACTCATTCAAAAAGATTTTTGATGATACTGCTCAAACTTATTGCAAGAAAATAACATAGATAACCAAAATTTGCCTTTGACCTTTTAAAATAGGGATCATCGTGCTTCTAAGCATACTGCCTGGGTAAACCTGTGCCAAATAAATGCAGTGAATAAAAGAGCAACATAATCACTTATCACAATTTGTCCATAAATAAAGTGATCTGACCTAACTCCAGTAAGATCATATTTTCAGTTTGAAAAGATAATTGTAGAGCTATTCATTTAAAGAGAAGCTCCAGTAATGGTAAAAAAAGAAAATTAATTTTCACAGAATCAAACGAAACTTACACTGAATGTTCAAGATTACAAATAAATAACATATGCCAAACAATTTTGGAAGAAAATGTATACTGGCTGAGTAATGAGCATAGAAAGACAAGGAGATCAAGGTAGTACCAACCCCGACACCATGTGTGTTGTCCCATATATAGCTTTCTGTGTACAGTGCTTGTTACTTTACCAAGGCTCGGTCAAATTTATTATGATTTTGATGACTCCAGACCCTTGCAGTGCACACCAATACTTATTGCTACATGATCAACTGTTTCTGATCCTTTCCACACCTTTTCTTTCACAATGCAATCGCATTACCAGTACTAAAGTTTAGCTTTAATTCCATCCTTCCATTTCTATCTTCTCGTTACACAGAAATCTAGAGAGGGGAAGAAATCGAAGCACAAGAAGCATAGAAAATCAAAGAAAAGGAAAGAAAGAAGTGCCTCCCATTCAGATTGATTCTTAATTCATCTAGTTGTATGATGCTGCCTTTCTTTGCTAAACAACATATTAATGTAAAATGGGCAATCCAACCTAAAATGGATAAATTTTTGTGTGAGCAGAAAAATGAGAGAAACCGAATGGCGAACGTTTGAAATAAATTGGAAAAACAATGAAAATAAAGTTAAGAATGTATGATATGTGAGGTCACTAAATGGGTCTTCTCTAAAGAACAGTTCCTCCTGAGTGATGCATGTCAAAAGTCGACATTTTATGTACAGTATACGGTAGTGATTACAATTTTTAAAAATTCATTCCTTTCTCATTGTTTGTGTGATTTTGTTCTTACTTTTGCCAATCTGCTTCTCTGATTTTACTGTTTTCTTTTAGATTAATTTACTTTCATGGTTGGATTTCCCTTTAATGTACAGTTCCAGTCGAGAACATGTTGTATTTTTTGGTGAAATTATGTAAATATGGTTATCAATATAAGTAACATGCTATGAATGAATAAGTTGTAAAAAAAAATCAACTTCAATGTACATTTAAAAAGCACTATTTTGCTCTGAAAAGTGGTATATTGCAATTTACTCTGTTGCACACAGGTGACAGGTTGCTGTTGAAAATATGACATGGTTTGATTGCTTTTCATATTTCATCAAATTAATTTATCATATTGAGGTGTTTCCATTTTCTTTTTGTGTTATTTTGTGTACAGCTTTCTCCTCTACTAGTCTTGAGTTATTGATGTTTTAGTGACATCTTACCTGTCTTACGGACTCTTACCTGTCGCGCAACAATGTTGCAACTGTGTACATCAATTCTAGCATTTTGATTTAGCATTTTTTACTTTTTATGGGGCTGGTTCTCTTGTGATGTTGGAATGACGAATGCAATAAGAGCTGCACATTATCGTCAGAAAATTATGAGGTGGATAAGTGGGAATATTTGTAGCAATTTAAGTAGACTGTTGCAATTTCCCTTAATTGCTTCTCATCTACAAGTCTAATGAATTTGTTTATTTATTTTACAGCATTAATATTGTAAAAAACAGAAAACATAAGAATTGACTTTAGTTGCATCCTCATACATAAATCTTAAAGTGACTGGGTAACATTGTTGAAGGTTGATGACAAAAATCGCTTAATTTTTGTATAAAATGTTACTTACTATATTCCTTTTACTGTACTAACCCTCTGACAGGCAAAAAATCCTGAAAAAATTCTCAAACCCTGAAGATATCTATGGTTTTCTTTGAAGGCGTCGATGTGAGGCACCCTCCAACAGTGATTAACAGTAAATTCTCCCAACTATTTTTGAATTTTCCCAACCGTTTTTCCGTGAAAAAAGACATAAAACATGCGATAAAAATCTGTCAACACTTAAATGTCTGGAATGGAATGCAGAGCCATTTTATTGCTTTGTGAGATTTCCATTCACCCAAAATGTAACTAAATTGTTCTATAGATCTAGACCTAGTTGGGAGAATTAAGGAATCGATCAGATCAGTTTTTCCCAATTTGTACCATGAATAATGGTCCGTTTTCACTCAAATTTTCAGATTATCTTTAATTGTACATCTAGCATTGAAGTCACTACATTAGAACAACTATCTCTCAACTGAACAATGTTACCCAGTCCCTTTAAGGTACAGGGTCGAAGTTGCTCATTTATCCGCAAGTGTCTCCAGTGGCTCTATGGTAGTTTTTTTTTTTTCCAACCAAGTAACAAGTACTGACTTTGATCATTTTCATCAACATTATTTCGCATGAAAAGATCAGAATACTATAGATCCTGAGACAATGTATAGCACTATTGTGAGTTAAAGATAACTTTCAAAATACAGCTGTACTAGTCAATAATTGGAGAAGCCTTGAAAGGCAAATACCGCAAAGAAGTAATAATGGACATTAATTAATTTCCTTTTGCCATACATCAAAGGACAATTGTGTAACTTATGTGCCATTATTAAATTTTCATGAATGTATATTTCAAACATTGAGTTTTTAATTATTCCATTGAATTTAATGCATCATTGAAGTCTCTTTTAGTATTTATTCCTTTCACTTTTCACTGTATTTCACATTGGTTTAAAATGATGTGATCATGCATGTTTTATGTTGTTGTCAGAGATTGAATACCGGTATTTTTTAATATTTTATTAGCATTACAACTAGTAGTTCTTAGAAGCAATACTCATTGTGTTATTTCATATCAAAGTTTGACATTTCATAGTAGTTTTCATAGTCCTGATTAATAGCAACATTCTGTTGGTCAAAATAATATAAAGTATTGATTTTACTTCATATTTTCTAGTGGGAGACTGACAAAGTTAATTTTGATTGTCAATAAGCTCGGTCAGTTACTTTCTTAAAGTAAAACAACATGTATTTACAAAACAAAAAGAAATATAAAACAAATACTGTGTAGTCTGATTTTGTACTATTATACTCAGTCTAGACAAATAGAGCTAATGTGTAATGCATTCTGGGTTTTGTAAGAGAATGAACTGATATGTTTTAAAATGATTCATTTGATAATTGATTTTGTTAATATATTTTCTTTTCCTTTCTCGAGTGATATTCTTTCTTTTGCAATCATGTATAAAATGATGAATGTTTGCTTGTACTTAATACATGGATATTATTATGTTGTTGCATGATATGAATATGAGATTTTGTAAATAAAGTGAAATGCTAAATGGATTTGGAATATTGGAAATTAACAATGAATTTTTATCTCGTCTTGTTTGCCTGACGAATTTGTTGTAATGAAAAACATGGGCTGAAAGAATTATCTAATGATTAGAGACAACAACAACATCAACAACAACAACAATTTTGACTCTCTTAAAGGGATAGTTGAGTTCTGTTGCAGAGGGCGCTACACAAAATATTTTTTTTGTGAGATAATGAAAAACTAAGTGTCAAATTTGAAAGAACATATCTAAATGATGATCACAATCGGTTCAGAGACGGCTTAAATATAACGATTTTTAATACTTGTGTACCACCACAAATATAAGATATTTTGAAAAAAATTTAAAAACTGTTCAAAAACAAAAACAAAAACAAAATATAATATGAACGCGGACTTTCGTGTTGCTTATATTACCCACAATAAGCCGGCTCATGTATTATAATTTTTAATTAAATAATTAACGGTCACCGTGTTTTTGTTTTTTTTTTAAAGTGAAGCTGAATTCGTATCATGATTGACGTATTGGCTAAATTTCACACATTTTGGGGTCTAAAATTATCTTCATAGCAATTTAAGATTCTAAAAGGGCACTAGAAATGTCATAGATAAGAATAAGAGAAATAACCATGCACTTTGAAGGCATTTGCGGTCTGAAAACAGAACTCAACTATCCTTTTAATATAAGAAACACACTGAGCAGCATGCATTTATTTCATAATTGGACAGTGGTACAAATAGATCATAAGAATACAGAGATATATCACAATATAGCGTACATGGCCCGGGACACTGGATTTGCCAACGCAGGGCATAACATATTTATTATTAGATGAAAAACGTATGGTTGTACAGATACGATACATAAATGTAGTTCAATGAGATAAATTGTATGAGGTAATTAACATTTCAGAAATTAAATGAAATGGAAATAAATTACATTTAAGTAGTTTTTTTTATCATGAGAATGATGTGGTGAGTATTTTGGGAATATTATTACAATGAACTGATCGAAGACGGTAGACTAGAGTCGGTGAGAGAGAGAGAGGGAGAGAGAGAGAGAGAGAGAGAGAGAGAGAGAGAGAGAGAGAGAAGACATGACATGATTATGCTGCATAATTGTAGAGCGCTTAGAGACTTCTGCATAGAAAGTGTTAGGCGCTATACATGTATAGAGGGCGCAAGTAGTGCAGTCCCGCTTCAAAGAGAAGAATATGTTTTGGTGAGGATGAAAACTTATTTGTGAGCTTTCTCTCAAGCATTTTTATCGCATTTCATTTATCATTGTAGAACTTCCCATTGGAAGGATTGCTTTTCAAAATGACTAGAATTAGCCAAGAGGTTTTGGCCAAACATTCGTGTTTAGTGCCATATTATATCCATTTCTGGGTGCCTTGCATGTGATTTTCGAAAGACTTGTAGTTTACTCTTCACTTTAATCATTCCAAAGCCAAAAATTCAAACCTGTATTCATTATTATGTGCTACATATTCATCTTTTTCCTATTGTTTCTAGAAAGTTTCTGAAGGTAATCGTATAACCGGTACTCAACTCAATATTCACGAACATTATTAATGAAAAAGATACTTAGCTCATTTATGAAATACTTACTGGCATGTTTATTGTATTTCGAGAATAACGGAGCATAATCTATAGTGTGTCGTTTATGCATACTGTAATCTTTATAAACATAGAAATATACTGTGACTTCGAAAGCAAAAACAGTTATAAAACACTAAAGAGAATAAACTTAACATAATATTATACAAAATATTAGGATAGTATTACATATGCTACCTGTAATGACCGGTCATATTATCAAATGCTAGTGACTGGTTATCAGTAAAATCATATTGTAAAACATCACTTTTTGAAACAAATAAAACATAATCTTATAAAACAAATAACACACATCATCTTCTTCAGGCATGAGTAAAATTACCCACAATCGGTACCTTCAAAACAGTCCCAACACCCTCGGCTATCGCTTCGGGCGTGTGACTGTTCCAAGGTACCTTGTGGGGGTAATTCTTACTAATGCCCTCACAGCTGTTTTTTATTTGAATAATATGCTTAGAATATTAAAGCAGTCTGGCAATATGTCTATTATATACCAAATTCACAAACAAATCTACTAAGAATTCTTTAAAACCACATATCCTTTTCTTGAGTAAAGACTGTTAAAACATCACAGAAAATCTGAGACACTGTCTGTAAATATTCCAAATTCTCGTGAAAGTCGAACACATAGTTGTGTGGGGGGCTTCAAGCACAAAATGCCTGTAGACTTTTTAATTGCTCTTGTAAACATTTTATTCAGTAAAAATGATAAAAGATAAAAAATTTCTGCATTATTAAATCAAGCTGTTCTTACACGACCCTCTACGGTCTAGCAAACAACCAACTCGCTCTCCTAACTTCGCGCTACCCTGTAGTTGCCATGACGACGACCTGGGCCGACTTGGCGGGAAAAGCATAAATTCCATCACTTTGCCTTTCTCATCGGATCGAATCTGCTCTTTCCTGCACTGTTTGTTAACGATATCCTGAAAGAATGTGATGCCGTCGACAGAGCTTCCATCCGTGTCATCGTCGTTATCGTTCTCGTATCCACTGTTATCGAGGTGGTCGCTAACCAGGCACGATGCTGGGTCGACTACGGAGATGGTAGGAACAGGACGTAGTGGTGTCGCATCGAGAACCGGTTCTGGTGGGCGAGGCTTCTTTCTCGTTGAGCTGATGACGTGGCGGAAGAGTTTAAACGAAGAACTGATGTCCCTCAAATCTTGTTGTATTCGTTTATGTTCCCTCTTCATGCCTTCCTGGTAATTGAATAAATAACAAATTGATAATATATTTGATGGTAATAGATATCTTTCAAAAACACATGTCAGATTAAAAATTCAGGGGGTTTTATTAAAGAAACAAGATTACTTACAGATGGGAAGACAAGCCTCATTCGGGGTGAGCCCCCTCCCCTGAAATGGCATTTTAGCAAAGATCCGCCCCTACACATTAGACAACCTTTAATCCGCCTTTAAACATTGCAATAAATGTTTGAATATAAAACTTGTTTGTCAGGTGCTTTCACCAATATATATAATGCCAAGAAAGTTGACCATCGTAATCTTTAAAGATTGCATAATTATATTGCACAAGCCATGGCGATCGACGTCTATAAGAGTTACGATTGGTCCGAATCAATCGCAAGTCCTCTATAAAATCGCAAGTTTCCAGTCCCCTATTATTTTGTACATAACTGCGATTGATATCAATCGCAACAGTTTAAAAGACGGGTCCAAGTGTAAATACTTCGGCTCTCAATATCTTATTGATTATGTTGTCTACCTTGTCCGAGAAGACTTCACAGCTTGTAAAGAAGGTAAATTTTGTATGAGACTGTGTGAATTTGATGTTTCATCGGACGAAGAGGCGGAATAGGGGGCGGAGGCTAATCGACCGAAGCCTTTTTTTACTCGGTGGTATACATTATTTTTATTCACACATCCATTATTTCAATTTTAAAATTTCGACAAAAACAGGAACCTTACAAAATATGATGACACTTTTTTTTTGTTTTTTTGTGCGTGAATCACCTCTTTAAAACGTGTGTAGACTTCTTCTTTTTATTTTTGCCCCCAAGAATCTATTCGGAATTGTGCCCTCCCCTTCCCTTTAAAAAATCCTTGGATCCACCCCTGATGGTGAGAATCAAACACAGACATTTTCACTTACGAGATCCGAGCGTAGGTTGTCTATCAATGCCAGATCATTCGCAACACAAGGACTGAGATGGAGTTTTCTGCCGGCCATCATCAGGAAGATCAGAACATAATAGATCTCAAACACTGTTGGAAAATAGAGTTTACAAATTATAATTTTCTTGCCCATATTTGTAGAAGACAATGTTATAGAAATAACGAAACTGAAAGAAAAATTTGAAAACATTGCATGAAGATAGTTATATTCAAACATGATTGATTTCAGAGCAAAAATATGAAAATGCCTTATAGCAAGTACTGAAAATGGAGTAGATTTAAGCCATATAAAATTGTGGTGGATACTTACAGAAGAATGGTAATGAAATGTCTGGCAACGTACTTGGTCAGTGGTATTCCTTATAGTAAATTTCCAATAATGATCATTAAACTCAAGTTTACTCCTGTCCAAACCTGTCTCAATTTAACGTCATCTTAAAGTTACCTACCACTGATACAACTTTTGGAAATCTAAACTAATTTCCATTCATTTATAGATTCGATGATTACGATTATATTCTTCTAAAAAATTAAGAAGAAAAATACCACTAGATCTTTTACATCATGCAAAGTAATCTATGCTGCAAACATGTTAGATAGGTCTTCAAAAAACCCATTTCAACTACAGTACTTTCAATTAACTCGAGGGCGATTTCGATACAATATCCTATATAATGTTGAGATTACGTAATACGTCAATGTAATGGCCGCGGATTTATAAATAATAACATTACCTTTAGATTTTTCGAAAGTAATTTACAGAACTTACAAACTTAGTAAACATCGATAACATAATCAGGATGGACCGGGTGAGATTGATGCACTCGGAAGAAAATAACACTGACACTTACCCGACCGTCAATCCTTTGATTTGATATCGGAAATTCCAATTAATCCTGAATATAGGCTATCTAAATTGGGGTCCGTTTTTCTTTAAAAAATCAACAACAAAAAAAAAAAACAGACGTGTATTTTGAAGAAAGCTGTGGGTTGTGAACTTAACAGACGTCATCAGTGGGTTGAGAATTCGGGAAGAAATAACAAAAATAATTTGATAAATAATAAAGTTTTTGAATACGAGATGCAGTCTGCAGCAAATGTAGAATTCCTTGCTTTGTGATTTCGAAGTTTTTTTCACACTGGATTAAACGCTCTATTCTGGAAGACTTGTCATGAGCAAGAAACGTAGAACGTGAAGAAGGTCTGATTGACATTACAATGTGACTCATCTCCATCTCCAGTCTTAAATCGACAAGGAGTAGTTTGGAGGACTGTCTCCCAACTACCAGCCATTAACTTGTCTTGACTTGACTGTCCTCAGTCTGAGGTGCTTAAAAGCGATCATTCATCTTCAAATAATCATGTCTTCTCGTGTAATAATAACCCCTCCCCCGCCCGACCGCAGAACACTTTAATTGCCCAATGCTTTGTATAGATCGTGTCCTTATACATCGACTCTAAAGCTTTGACAAGAATCAACCACACCTTCACGGGTAATATATCGCCCCACTGTGTACCATAATTGCACCTTCTGCGACGCCAATCAGAGGCATTTTTCGGAATCGAAATGGTATACCCTACTTCAAATCCCATTGTTCATTTGGACGTTATATACTTAACTCGTGTGAAACAAGATGTTTCTACTTCAGTTATATATATCCTTTTATCTCAAAACAATAGGAATGTGTCTTCTTACACCCCATTCGAGCACGTTGAGTAGAGGAAGACTTCGCCGATTACAGTCTAGACTGAGCGGTTCCTTATTAGAGTTGTTTGGTCAGTAAAGCTATGTTTGCACTATTTGTGTAGATGAAAACGGATTTTCGTGTCTGTAATTTTCATACTTTCCATTTCAGCTACATTATTAAACCATTTGATACTGAACTTAAAACAAGACATGATCATCTCGATCATATAAGTGAACGTGATTAATGCCCACTATCTATATACTACAATGTTTATCAATGTAACTTAATATCCTACTGGGTCGGTTGGGTTGGGGTAGGGGTTTGAATACTAAGGTGACAGTGTAAGGATATGGATTACAATTTGTCTGGATTACCCTCTGTATCACTTATGTCAACATTTTTTGTATAAAGTGAAAATAAAAGAAGAAATTAATATCTACTAGTTCTAGATATTTTATAACATATTCATGGCTACCTAAAATGTATAACTACCATGTTAATTTTTTTAAAAGCAATTTTTAATAATTTGTATCTTTTAATGTTACTTGCCCTGCATGGACAATTATTAAACCAGTTCAAGTCCTAGGCTTTTCTTATCAAGTTCCCCTTTTTCTCTGTATGCCTTTGTCATGATGCATTTTGTTCCTTTATTGCTGAAGTATCAGTAAAGTGATAAACCAACACAAGTAAGTGTAGGTGTTGGATGTGGAAAATTGTTCAAAGGTTTACTCAAGTAATTGAGTTATCCTATATCTGATATGACTATTCAATTCTAATCCGTTCTATAAAGTGCAATCAACTGGGTTTTGGTCCCTTTCCTATCATTACAACAAAATGCATACATCCAGGCTTAACATAGGTTGTTTTCACATTGGCAAGTCTGGACTGCGTGAATGGAGCCTATCAAACATAGTGTTGACTATACAAATACAACGAATCCAAACAATGAAGATTTTCTTTATTTTAATTTCATGTCAACGCCTCACTGCATCTAAAAATTGGCGTTAGATTTCGGTGATCATGACCAGCGTATGTATAAACATTGCATAGGCAAAGACTCATGGAATCACATCTCTAGATTTCTTTCTTAGGATGTACACGTTTGTGGTTGCAGGTAAACGAATTCGTGGGATGGGACGACAGGGTTACATAGGAGAGTCATAAAAGGGAAAAAATTATGTCCCACTGATTATACATTGACGTAAAATCGATTTTGAGGAAAGGTTATAGGATTAAAGTCTTACCTTTTCGTTTTATTAGCATTATAGACCATGCATGATGGTAGAATAAACTTGATTGCATATCGATTGAACATCTGTCTCTGCATGCCAACAAAGGCGATTGATTCATCCATTTTCAGGAACCGAATCATTGTTACCCTTTTATCACTTTTATTTTTCAAGGGTTATCATGGTTGTTACCTCTTTTGATCTCTAGCGGCGCATCTGAAGGGGGAAGAGGGGAGGGGGCATAGGGCCAGGTGTCTCAATCAGACGTCTAAAGAGAGAAGAAGAGAAAATGAAGGCGTAGAGGGGAAACTCGGAGAAAGTGAATAATCCCTCCCCCACCCCCACTTACAAAGCATCCATCAACGGTCAGTTCGAATCGAAATAATTACAAAATTGACCAAGATTTAACCCCCACGACAGCATATCGATCATCAACAAACTGTTTACCATGCACGTATGGAGGAGAAGAGGAAGAAGAAAAAAAGATAAAGAAGAAGAAATCAAATAATTAGAAGAAGAAGGACAAAATTAATATAAGAAGAAGAAGTAACATATGAAAGAAAAAAGGAGGAGAACGAAGAACAAGAAGAACAAGAAAAGCAAACAGATCATGCTCTATAAAATTAGGAACCCAACTCTACGATTTAACTTCGTATTTCAATATATCCATAAAATAAGCCTACAGTTCATACAACTCAATGAGGCGTATTCCAAAAATTATCTTCAATTCTATAGAATTTGTTTACTCTCGTTACGTATAAAGTAAATAATTATGTCTATCCAGTTCAACTCATGCGTGGGTCGTTACGTACAAAAGAATGTGTATTTTGCGAAAAGGTTCAGGAAAGGGGTTTTTTGTTTTCCTCAGGAAGACGGAAGTGGTATAATGCATTGTCATTTCACACAGCGCTAAACGAAAAACGAAAAAGAAATGTACACCTTGGGGAAATGGAACAAAAAATCCTAGATTGAACTTTGGAGCTAATTACTTTGCCGGTCATACACTGTTAATCTCCGCTTATCGAAATAACGCATTGTAGCGAAGATCGATCACCATGTATCCTGATTTGATGTTTCTAATGTTCAGCAAACTTGATATCTTACATATATCTTTTGAAGAGACGAAACACAGGTGAGTTATGATACCCTTTTTTTAGTAAATATCACCCACCTTTCCTTCTTTGTGTCTCTTAATTATTCCATCACAACAACAGCTAAATAGATTCTTTAATTTGTAATCGAATATTTTGAGGGGAAGAAATGAAATTCTGCATGTATTTTATCCACTTGACTTCACTTATTACTTTATCATAGCATGAAACATGTACGTAATCCGAAGAGGGTTATTCTAAATTTAAAAATCTTTGAAATAAATAAGTTCATGCATATAGAGCTTCGAACTATTCTGATCGATGGTTAAATGGATCACGATCATTTTTTTGTTATGAAATTCTAAAATTCATTGGAAATGGGTAACGGCTTTTTGTTGTGATAAAAAAATAAGACTATTTCAGCTTTATCATTTTACAATTTTTGTATTTATACATGTAATATAACAGAATTTGATAATAAACAAATGTTATTCTGCTTCATAATTTCAGTTTGTATTGAGGTGACTGTCTTTGGATCAAGCTCTTACAAGAGGAGACTTTGACTCTCTTCGCCATTTCATCCGCATTCACTTTGGCAATTACTATGGCATCGGGTAGTTGGGAACCATGTTTCAAGTGCGAGAACTGCCACTGTGCAATTACTTCTGCTCAAAGCTGGTCTACGCTGCTGAGGAAAATAGTATGCTCCGATTGTCTCAGCCATGTTCCACTTGATACGGGTGTGGATCCTGTGAGTCCAATTGAAACTTGGCGATGTCCGAAGCATCCCCAAAGACCTGTCGAGTTCTTCTGCAGTTCCTGTAGCGCAGCCATCTGCCAGCGTTGCGCTACCACACACCACAGGAATCAAGACCATCATGTGGAGGACATTGAGGATGTGGCGCAAAGGCATCGTTTATCTTGCAGTGATCACCTGCATCAGGTCACAGCTAGAATGGAGGCGATGCAGCTGGTCGAGAAGATGGTGGAAGAACAGGCAACAAATCTTGAGGAACATTTCAGAGAGGTCGAGAGGGATATCAGAGCTGCAACGGCCGAGGAAATACGAATATCCAATCAGGAGAGAGCAAGAAAACAACAGGAAATACAGAGCAGATTTGATAAAGAACTAAAGCGATTCAGGGATGAAATTGCTCAAGTTGATCAAGAAGCAGATAAGATTAAAGAAGAGATTAATATGAGAAGCCAAATCATGCTGACCGAGTTATCTGATGTCAATGATAGATTTTATGCAGCTATGCAAACTAATCAGACATATGTAAAAGATAATATGTCAGATCTTCAGAGCATGCACAAACGGTTAAACGAGCTTTTGAGCTCAGGCCAAAAGCGTATTGTAGAGTGTAGCAATGAACTTAGGCAGCCAGTCAAAAGTGGTAAGACAGATGGAAAGACAGATGAAGCCGATTCTGCTTCCTATATAGCCCAACTCACACGAAAGGTCCGATTTGTGAGGAGACATGAAAATCGTCTGATTGGTCAGTTGATTGGATTGAACAGATCTTGGGAGCTGAAGCAGAGAATCAAAATCCCAGAATACGTTAAAGATCCACTCTTTGTCACTACCATTGATGATGACCTCATGGCACTTCTCGACAATGACTCCTCACAACTCTACGTGACAAGCCTGGCAACACAAAAGACACGTCTGTTCATATCTTCCAAAGGTTCTGATGCAAAGGTATGGGATTGCGCTCCACTCAACAGCAACACTGTTGTTTGTGGTCACTACAACAGCAATTGCGTAAGCCTCTACAGCACCGATGACAAATTCACCAACATGATACCTGTGCCAGCAGGATTCCACAGATTCGTTGCTGTGACCACGGATGGTCTGATACTTTCGTCAACCGATGATGGCAGTCCAACTATCTACTTCATTGATCCTGGAAACCGAATACTTCTTGGAAAGATGACATTTCCAGGAAAAACCATCAGCGGCATTCAGACAACACCCTCAGGGCACATCGTCGTACGGACTGGAAATGCAGAGTTTACAGTTGTTGACAGCACAGGCAGCATACAGAGGACAGTGGATGATCCAGACTGGGCTGGGGCACAGTGTGGTGTTGATCAGATCGGGAACAGGCTCTTTGTGGTGTACTGGAAGAAGGGGAAAACTTTAATCAACGTAACCATTATGTCCCTGGATGGGCAAGTGGAGGAGAGGGACATTGTGTCCTTTGAGGTGTCCTCTAGATCGAGGTACTTGTCCAGGTGTGCCATGACTTCCATGGGCAGTCTGGTGGTGTGAGATGGCGACTATCTTCTGGAATACCGCCGAATGGTAGACTTCAAGCATCTGGAGAAGACCTTGACACAAGATGTTCCCAAGTCCACAAAGTCATCATAATGAACATGTAATCTGTACACTAGGCGGTAGTAAGCATTGGCAAGGCGTCATTTACATTTTATATTGTCTGTTTGGGCCAGAAGGGCATTAACTCGTGTACTTTAACACAGACTTCACAACCTTCTGGCTCTAAACAGGCAATCTGAGACAGGGGCTTTCCAATCTCTGATATTCTTGAGCCAGGATCTTTATATTTTATCATTATAATAATGTTTCTAGGATTACCAAGGATTTCAACTTTGATATTATTTAAACTGTTTAACTCAAACGCGACTACCCTATCAAAAGCAGCCTACAAAATTCCAATCAAGCACACATACAGTTCATCGCTCATGGTTCCTCCTTTAAAGGTCCCTTTTGTATAGCCAACCTCAAATTTTGTAGAACTTTGCAGGAATTATGAATATGTCATGTATGTCCTATCTGTGAAATTTAAACGTTAGCAGTGTCCTCATATTCAAATTATGCAAGGAAACC
>BEXV01000919.1:74386-89630 GCA_003118195.1 Hemicentrotus pulcherrimus
AATGATTGTTTTAAACATGAAAATGAAATTGACTAAGCATCCATAACATGACCATGACATGTATGGAATTCTAAAAATATGATGTGATCGGGTAGTTCAATGTTAATTCACCATTCTCCAGATGGTCCAATTCCTAAACCCTCTTTCTGTCTCTGTCTCTCTCCCCGTCTGTCTTCTCTCTCTCTCTCTCTCTGTCCCTGTCTCCCTCTTTGTCTCTCTGTATGTTTGTATATCTCTCTGTCTGTCTGTCTCTCTCTCTGTGTCTCCCTCTCAAGCTCTTCCTCTCTGTCTGTATGCCTGTCTCTCTCTCTCTCTGTCGCTCTTTCTCTCTCTCTCTCTCTCTCTCTCTCTCTGTAACAGTTTGATGTGCAACATGTGATCATTAGACTGAGTGAAGCCGGAACATGTGTATGCAGTACATTATACATTCCATAAATATACTTAAAAATCAAAAATGTTTGCCACTTGCAACTTCCATATACCCATGAAGATGTTGTAAGTATAACTTAACACTCAAGAAAAATATTTCCAGTTTGTGATATTTTTCAGTTTGCTGATAAGATTATCCATGATATTCAACACAAGTTATACAAAATGGGCTTATTGGTATATTATATTAGACTCCACAAATGACTTTATACAGTATGACATAAAATCCTGTTATGCCAGTATAAAAAAAAAGATGTAAGGATCGACCATAAATATAGGAGGATGAGCTTGGCATGATATACACATCAATACAGAAACAACGTATGAGACAAACCCTAGATATGGGGTATAACAAACTTAAAACAAAATTAAAGCACATACCAGAAATACAAACAACACATAAACGTATTCACCCTATGCATGTACATATAGAATAAATTGAAGGGAAAAAGTACAATACATACAGAAATTATTGAATTTAAGGTACATCATGAGAGATAAAGACACAAACAAAGGTTGCATATGTATATCTCAACTCAAAACAGCGTTGAGTTGATTTTTCAAACTTGAATTGCAACGGAATATAAACCAAAGTAAAATGAAGAATCAGAAAAGGAAACATCTGTAACGATCGAAGAGAGGGAAAGAAGGAAGGAGGGACAAAAGAGTAGTAACAGAAAGAGCGAACAACTTACGTCTTGAACAATGATGAATTCTGGAGATTCCGGCGAGGCCCTCCCCTCATCCTCTTCCTCCTCATCATCCTCTTCTTCCCTCTCTGCAGCCTCCTTTGCAGCCTTCTCCTCCTCTTCCTTCTTCTTCCTCTCCTCTTCTTCTTGCTTCTCCTTCTCTGCTTTCAATTTGGCCTCGTCCTCCTTGGCTTCCTTGTTGTCTTTGGGACTCTCCGTCGTTTCTTTGGGCAACTTCTTGGTTTTCTTGGGCTTCTCTTGTTTTGGAGCCGGCTTCTTGGTCTTCTTCTGGATTGGCTTTTTCTTCTCCTTCGGTGGAGCTATAATGATTGGAACATTTAGAGACATTTTTTTTGTTGAAAAGACAATTTTCTAAGCTTTTTCTTCGATCTTTTAAAGGGGGTGTAGCATGACAAGATTACATGTCTTTCCCGTGGCTTGACTCGGGGCAAATCGGGTATAATACAACTACGGACGACGCAACCACTGACCGTTAATCAAGTCCACTCGTTTACGTGCAGTTGTCCAAAAAAGTCGTAGATGGCGTTAATCAGTATTGGCCATGCTACACCCCCTTTAAGTTTGAATAATGAAATGTTAATTTTAGTCTTCAACATTCTAACTAAATGTTTGATTCTGAGACAATGTATTTTCTGTCATTATAACTTAAGATTATCATCAACTATGGTTCCTTCTGGAAGAAAAAGATAATAAAATTAAAGACTTACTAAATTGCAACAATTACTCTGGAAGTGTCACATAAAAATATAAAAAAAGAATTACTCTGGAAGTGATGTCATATGTGTGTCATTAGTATATATGCACTGTACAATATTGCATCTACAAGCCATTGAAGTAGTCACATTTTTTTTAAAAATGTAAAAGAGGAATAGGGGTTCTAAATGACACAGAACAAAAGAGACTGGATACAGAGAGAGACCAAGGAGATAATCCTTCAAAAAATAATATGAAATTATATTCATATTTCATTCCAACACATTTATGCCCTCACTTTTTTACATTCACTGAATTTCCTTGGAACAAATATACATTTTGTATCACAACAATGACCACTCACGTTTTGGTTCCTCTTTCGGAGGCTCAGGAGTCATAGGCTTGTAGAGAAGGATGTCTGCTTTACTGTCTTTGGGCAGACCTGCATCAAACAAAAAGATAAAACAATTCAAGAAATAAAATCAGTGAAAACAATCCACTTGAAAACCATGTACCAGTTGCCTCAAGCACAATGATTTAATATGCAACTGATTCAGTTACACCCTAAACCTGGGTCTTAAATCATGTTAACAAAAGGAAAACTTAATTAGACCTCACACTGACCTCCTTTGTTAAACCCGATTTCGAACAGAATCCCAATGTCAGATTTAAAGTTTTGTAGAATATAGGCTCATTTGATTTTGCATAATATGGTTGTACATTTATTTAGCTCCCCTAAACATACAAATATTTGTGTGTTGCCTCACTCACTGGAGATACACATGTTAATTGGCAGGAATGTATTCCTTAAATTGCTAGAGCGCTGTAATTGCAGCCATACATGTACCTACATCAGGGTAATAATTATATGCACCAGGAGTGGCAATGTGCCAGTTATGAGTGCTATACAATACCAGAACCTGTTGCCGTTGTCATCATTATTACTAATATCATTCTTATTGATGGCATTATAAAGAGAACCATGCCGACCAGCTTTTGATGCAGAAGCACAAGAGAGAGAGAGAGATAGAGGGGGAAATTTTTTCTATCCACGCCTGGTGGATCCCATGGAATGGCATAAATATTCATAAATGAATGATACACGCCAATAAAAACAACAACAACAACTTACTGACAATAAAGGCATCCTTGTCTTCCTCTTCCTCCCCATCCTTGGCCTTCTTGCTCTTGGAACTCTTGGAGCTCTTGGAACTCTTGGTGCTGGTCTTGGTACTCATACTGCCCTTTTGGGACTTGGAACCTCTCTTCTCAAGGAGTCCGGTCTCTGCGACTATCTTGGCCAGCTCGTCGTTGAGCTTGGCGTCGGCGTCATCGGCGGGTTTCTCTGCGGGAAGAAAGACAAAGACAAAATTTGAGCGTTGCAGAGGTAGATAGATGGAGAGAGAGAGAGAGAAATGGAGAGATGGAGAGAGACGGAGACAGAGAGACAGAGATAGAAACAGAGATAGACAAGGAGAGAAAGAGGGGAGTATATTGAAAGTAAATTGAAAAGAACATAGAGAATGGAGAAAGAGAATCCACAGATTTGAAGTAAAAGATGGCAGGAGACATACTGTACATATGTACAAAAGTCAGAGATCACATTTAGGAGACAAAGACAGTCAGGGAAAGACAGAAAATTATTTCAAACAAATTAAGAGAATCATCAATCATGATGATCATAATACATGTAGTCAGTAAAAATCCAAAATGTAGAGAGGCATTTCTCTTGGGGATGCAGATGGTGCAACAGAAAAGGGGAAGACTTGGAGAGAAATGGAGAGAAGTGGAGAGAAGTGGAAAGAAAGAGAGGAGGTTGCATATATCAAGGGGTGCTTACCTGGTTCTGGGGGAGCTCTCACAATAAGAGTACTCTTCTCCGCCTCTTTCTTCTCCGCCACGCCCAGATTGGTCATACTAAAACCCAGGGGGCCGCTACCTTTTGCACCATCTCCACCAGCATCTTCTTTCTTCCCCTCAGCTGATTTAGAACCTTATGATAAACAATCCACACATCATGTGTGAATTTGTAGAACTCAAATTGTCAGTCAAATTAACACACTTGTTGCTCAGAGCAAACAATATATTGAAAAGGAAACAAATATACATTTATGAAGTGCTTTTACTTGTGCAAGAGTAGTATACGCGTAACAGCTAGACTTGGAATAGGTTATCCAATGTTAGCTCCAACAACAATTTCTCCAGGCGTAACTGCATAAAAGATATATATATAGGGCTATGGTTAAAACTTGGAATTTAATTTAGACTTGGGGTTGAGGGCAGGGTTTGAGAAAGGGTTGAAGTGAGGAATTTGGTCAGGGTAGCAAATTCACCGCAGAGTATTTGTCGCCAGAGTGTGCGTTGTAGAACCTTGGAATGATATCTCCTTCAAAAGGCTGCAAGCACATTTAATGATTTAAATGTGCATGTGTGGTCACAACATGACATTTTATTCTAATGTACTAAGTTCCTGGATGAAATTGTGATGCTCTGATTGTTATAATCATGTGATCTAACTGGTTCAATAAATGAATTTGATTCAGCGGCCAATGGTGTATGAAATGAACCACTCAATTGTGTGCTAGCTATGACCAAGATCGAGTAAACATATTGGTTCATTCAATGATGTATCGGTACAACTGAGAAATAGATGTAGATGTTATAAGGAATGGCAGGCTCCTAACCTGGATGTTCCTACAGGAAACAGAGATTGAAATTGAAAATGTTAATCTCATTTAAGAAAATAGAATAAAGCTGGAAAAGGACAGTATATAATAAATTAAATCTGTAGAATTTACGGCATCAATAAAGGAGAGGAAGAATAATTCAGTGAGATTAATTTTCATTGCTCAAACTGACAGAAATATAATTTTCTATTCTTGTAATCTACTTAATGCTTATTGAATTGCACAGAAATACATATATATATTTTGGGTGATGAACTCATATGAACACATGTACCTGTGGATCTCTGTAAAAGTAAAAAAACAATTTAAACATACAAAGATATCTAAACAGAAATCTGATATGTACCGGTAATCTGTGTGTTAATTCTCAAAAAAAGGACCTCAAAATCAACACAACCAAATCAATCAACCCATCACCTGGCACACATGTAACTTCTTCAAACATAATCACAAACAAAAGTATTGCCATCACCCCTTTTGTCAACATTAGTAGAGGAAAATTGGACATATATGAACATAATTATTCTATGTTGACAGAAGACTTTTCAGTAGGTCTTGCAATAAGTCAAAATAACAGACTTGGGTGTCATTGTCAGAGAGGAAAGTACATGACGGATCACATCGTCAAAGTAAATACCAATAGAAGGCCTGTCATTCCCTTATAACAACAAAATAACATGGTACTACCATGGTTTTCATGGTATTACCATGGTACAAATACCATTGTAATGTACTACCACTGTACTACCATGATTCAGACAGTACCACCATGGCTCTATAATCTATATATGTAGTGTACCTTAATAATTCTAATGGTGCTACCATGGAAGTACCATGGTATATGTACATGTACCATGGCCAAAATACCATGTACCATGGTGGTACCATGGTATTTTATATAATGGGGGTGACAGCCCTATTTCTCAGTTTCAGTGCATTTAAAATCAACATTCATTGACAGTGCAGTGTAATTATCCATCAATACTTCACTAAAACCACAAATTCCTTCACAATTTTCATTTTCTTCTTACGTGTACCGGTATAAAGCTTCTTGAATTTGATCATTGATTTATCTTTCTTTTATACTCCCTTTCCCTATTCCACAGTGATACTACATGTACATATTTGTATTGGTTTATCATCATAATAGCACTCTATTTTGTAACGATGACAAACATCCATTCCAGTTATATAATATCCTGAAAATATACGCATTCACCATCTTTTCATATCTTGATCTCCTTTCCGAAGAAAACAAATAACATTTTCATTACTTGTACATGCGCATTCTATTTATTGATTTTTGAGGATTTCCAGTCCATGGAATTTAAATTTCCTTCTTCCGCTTTTTTCTCTATATGTTTGTATTTCATCCATGACTTTCATACCATAGTTTTCTCTCTGGTTTTCTCCTCATCTCTCTTTTAACCACAGGGTGCTCGTAACTAAACATGCAACAGGTAATGTACATGAATACATCAGGAGTGACTCCTACATATTTGACTGAAGTGACTATATTCATTTGACCTTGTGCATATAAAGTGCATCAAAAAGTGCACCATATCCCTTCAAAGCATCACTACAACATGTACTGCAATCATACACACACACACAAACCAGCAACTTACTCTTTCTCTCTTCACTCTCTTTCTCTTTCACAACCGGCACCTTGACTGGTTCGGCCCCTATACTCAATTCAACCTTCTGTGGCTCGGGTACCGGTGGTGGCGCAACTGGTGGTGCCCCTAGGCCCCTAGGAGGCCGTGCAGTTGGCGCTGCGATCACAGCGTTTACCTCACCTTTTGGTGGCTCCACTACTACTGATGGTGCTTTAGACGGTGCCTTAGACGGTGCCTTAGACGGTGCCCCAGAAGGTACCCTAGATGATGCCTTCGAAACTGCCGACGCAGGTGGCTTTGGGGTAAGCAACGCTCCATCTGGCTTTTCACTATCACCTTCGGAAGCCTCCTCCAGCACAGACGCCCGGCTCCTCACCGTAAACTCCCTCTCCGACACCATCTTGGTCTCTTGTATTTCTTCTTCATCCTCCGTGTCGCCCCCATAGACGGTGCTGGATGCGATGGACTCGACGATGATCTTCCTTTCGCTGATGTCCTCGACCACCACAATGTCGTGGTCATTGAGGTTGTCCTGATTCTCTATCATATCGGAAACCTCGGCTCCGATCTTTACATTGCTGTTTTCTTCTGCTACCCCTGTTAAACCAGTGTACATGTAATGAAATCATTCACTTTCACAAGCTCTCGCAAATTTAATTGCAAACTCTAGTTGGCAGCCTGAATTTATAATCACCCATCGTTTGTTGAGCTAAATAGGTATAACCTGGAAATGTATCTCCTTCAAGTATTAACAGATTCGGTTGTTCTTTTCTAAATCATCCCACATCTGATATTGCTTAATGACATTCATCTTTTTAAATACCTACATATAATTTTTACCATGATTCAAGTACAATGTAAGTTCAACATTGTTTACTATTTCATTTATCTATTATTTATTGTAAAGAGAAACTATTTAATGCAGCAAGATTACATCTGAATAGGAAAACCTTATGATTTGCATTGATGTAATTTTAAATTACTACTTTACAAAGAAATATGTATTCACTCTTTATTCTTTATATTTACAATTAAAACAAGAAGATGTATTCAATTTATTAAATCACAAATTTTACACTACTTATACAGTACACTGGTAGAAGGTTATTTACAGAAACAAAACACAGTATGAAGAACAAATTCCAAATGAAAACATAAACAAACACTGACAAAAACATTAGTACTTCACTCCAAAGCAAGAGAAAATTAGCAATCCCAAAATTGAAAAACTACACATACACTTAAAGTACAAACAATTTAAAACACATCTACAAAAAATAAATACATATTACGAAGGAGGACCATGTGCTTATACAGATATATATGCGTAGTTAGGAAAGAGAAGAGAGAGAATGGAAGAAAAAAATTGGTTCATACAACCATGAATAGTGAAACAATTAAATTTAAGATTATATCAAAGTAATTAATGATAATGAAAGTCCCTCACCTCAAGAAGACCTATGATATTATTACACCGAAGGAAGGAATGTCAGTATGAAAGTTATTCATACATTAACTGCTAATACACCAGTTGAAACTGGTGTATTAGCAGTTAATGTATGAATACTGAACTTTTATACTGATATTCCTTCCTTCGGTGTAATAATGAGACCGACACCAGACCAACACCAGACCGACCAATATTACATTACCGTGAACGGCCACGAATCGGTCATTCTGAAGTTGGTGTGGAGTCGGCATAGAGGTGTAAACTGAGGTATATCGTACTGCTGCTTTAAGATTAAATTCAAATTTACACAGCAAAATGGAAAATCCTCTACTTTTTTGTTCATTTTGAGGAGGAGTAGACTGGTGTGAATAAAATATTTATATCTGGCACAATCAACTATTTTTCTGACATAAAAGTTGTTCCATGCATACAACTTTTGATTGTTAAAATTGAAGAAAAAAATTAGATATTTTTTGTTTCAATATCAAAAGCCTTAATTGGCAGCGTTTCAAAGTCATAAGTACAAGTTCGCTGGCAAGTCAATGAAACTTGAATATTAAACTTAACATGTGTTTCAATGGGATGTCAGCAAAATTGAACTAATGACGGCTTTGTGAAATGCTGCCCTGGAATACATTGTTGGTTTGGTTTGGTTTCTCATTTGTTTGTTTGTTTTGTTTGATATATAAATATATATACATTTCATGGGGCCAGTTTCTCCTTCAATTACAAAAGAAGAACAGTCACTGAACCAGTCCAGAAGATGATGGCTCAGTCAGTAGAGCGTCCGCCTCACAACCGGGAGGTCGTGGGTTCGAACCCTGGCCGCGTCATACCAAAAGAAATAAAAGGATGGGAGTTGTTGCTACCTTGTTTGGCGTTCAACCAATAAGAGATAGAGCAACGTCGATCTGGCGCTGCTCAGTGGCTGCCGGGCTCACAATCAATAGAGCAAAAAGAATTTCCGTTTCGGTTAAATAAAATTTGGAGTGGACTATTAGGCTATTATTATTATTATTATTATTATTATTATTGACACAACTGAAAGAAGGAAAGATTAAGACCATTCACCAAAATGACCAAATGATTGTTGAACATCTAAAGACAAAACAAGTCAGAAAGTATAACAACCCAAGCACCAAGGGAAAAACAAAGAAGGCACAAATTAGCTTGAAAATGTTATTCCCACTGCACTCTACACAATCAAACTGAGATCCATATTGCAACAACAAAAATGCAATGATTTCAAACATTTTAACTCAGATTATTTTTTAATTGAGGTTCCAAAAGTTCTATGAATATCAAAATGGTAATTACCGATTATTGCAGGCCTTCAATTCAGAGAAAAGGTCCTATCATCAGACCGAACTCAAGACCCGTCTCCGATTTGAAGCCAATGTGGAGTTTTCTCCAATTGAAAGCTAGCCTCCAATATCCAGTACTTTTGATGTAATCACTCTTACAAACATTAGGAACATCAGTCAGGAAAAACTGAATCTTTTAGGATGTTAGAATTAATGTTATACCCATGTTTTAAAATATAAATCGGATCGCAGTTGGATCGTATAGTGTGTAGTGGGTGAGAGAGAGCACTGCATGAAGACCGATGGTGTATAACTGCAAGATACATACGGGATATAAGGCTTTCTAAATCAGCGCCAGACAGGGAGGCGAGGTCATCAGGTACAGAAGCTGTTTTGAAAATTAGCGGGAAAAAATAAAGCAAAGCATAAAAGAAATCAATTCTGCAACTATATAAAGCTAGTCAAGAGATATACAAGTGTTTTAAGCAAACTAGGCGAGGAAGGACGATTATACGTATGCTGCACACACCTGTAAATATAAAGTAAGTTTGCATAGTATTTTATTGATATAGGCTCAAGCATGGCAGAAAATGTGAACATTGGATATATGCATGTCAAGATATATACAACAGATTTTAAAGTGCATAATGCAGAGATGAGACAGAGAAATTCCCAACAAGGAAGAAGATCAAATAGGGGTCATGGGCAACGCCACTTGCGGTGTAAACCAGAGCAGCACCCTGTTAACGGGGTAAGGGGGGATCTCTAAATTTGAGAAATATCTGTTACCCCTCTTGCTTGAAGGGAGTCTATAACATTGTTCGGATGAGAGAAAATAACTGCTAAGGTAGTAATGTCAATGATAGATGTAATGATAATTAATGATAGTCAACGAAAAACAATTTTTTTTCCCCCGTCTTGAAATCTCAGAATGGCAGAAATCTGCTTAACGGCGGAGGAATCTCATCCCTCATAATAAGTAAATATTGTCAGCAAACTATAAAGTGGGGTATGAAGATTGCATGTATTTCGTAGATACAAATGTAAGTCAGACAATTTGTCTTTTGTAGACATGAGCTTTAATACACAGGGAAGATTATCTGTATTGTTTTTTAAAATATACATGTCCAACAGACTTTTAAGTATTTTTAGCAAACTATATGGAAAAGGAGGATATGATTGATATCAAGAATGCAGGTAGGTATCTCATAGTCACAGGCTAACAAAAAGAGAAGCTGGCCTGAGGGAAAAGAGGGATTATTTTCGGAGCTGAAATGAAATGGGCATATATGCAAATATGGTAAAATACTTGATTGACAAGGGAAGAAAGAAGCAAAGCAAAAAATATGTATTATAATATTCTTGAATGAAAGACTATGCTACATGTCTCTCATTCTCTGAGGATACGGGTACATCTTAATAACTCACTACATAGGAGAAAATATACCTCCACAATTATTAAATAAAAAATAATCAAATGTGACTAAAACACATATTCGAACAAAGGTCCATGTATATAACATATGCTCAACATTCTTTGTATCACCTTTTTATTACATTGTAATAAAATTAATGATTAAAAATTGAATTGAAGAGAAAAAAAGGGATTCCATGACGAGAACAGCCCATTAGAGCTTTATCCTAGTGAATACAGTTTACTAGGGTGTTAGCTCATCAAATTCACACTCGATCCACTCGGCACTATGAACATTACTGACAAAGAAAGCGGACAAAATATACAGTTCCTCAGATAGACAACGGAACATCCCTTCACTGCTACTATCACTATTATGTAAAAAATATGTAGAACAGGTGTCACATACAATCACCTGTTCTACACATTTTTTGTTATTTTTTAGCCGTGTGCAAAGGTGCTAAGCAGAGTGTGAATTTGATGAGCAAATTTTCTAATGGAGTATTTTCCTAAAGCTGTAAAAACTGGCAATCTCAATAGCTTTTGTACATGTGCTTATCATGAAAACATCAAAGTCATTCTTTAGCTATTACAACGATATATGCTAATGGCAAATAATTATGGTCAATGGCAAGTTGACATGGACATTCGATCATTGACACACACATGTATATATTCATAGTGTTGTATTGATACTTTTAACAATTTCATTCAGAAATGACTTCATTTTCTATTATCAAATGAGGTATTTATAATGAAAATACACTTTATTATTAAATCATCATTATTATACACACTATATAGAAGCCATGATCACTACAAATCTTTTCACTCACTCCATAATTCTGGACAGAAAACAGACCCACTCTCATCCAATATAGTATCACTAATTCCTTTCTCCCCATTACCCCCCTCCCCCCCTGTCCCCCCCCCCCACCACATACAAACACACACACACACACACCTGCACCCTAAATAAAGAAAAAGAAAATCCTGAAAGGATATCCATACTTCTACAATACATGCAAACGATGCAAACATCATAAATATTGGAATGGAAGGTAAAAGACACAGCATGTAGTTCATCAATACTCGAGGGCCATAGAACTGTCACCTGTACTATTGATACTGGACAGGAAAAATCAGTTGTTAATAAATAAACAAGAATATGAAATAAGTTTGATCGAAGCAGTAGGTTCAGCTCTTGATAATCTCCCCTGAAGGAAAGAAAGTAATTTGAAATGTCTTGCAGGTGTGCTGTACAATGCTGTAGTATATAGAATAAAGTGTAAACAAAAATATATCATTTTCTAGTTCATATAGGCATATAATATTCATTCATACAAGGATGTTTTTGCCATTAGAAACCATCTTTAATAAAGGATTGGTAAGAAAGGGAGAGGTGGTGGTAAAACATTAGTATTATTTTCTGTCATAATTTCCATTTACAAGTTATAACATAATTGGAAACCACTGTGGGTACATGTACATCCGTGTTGGCAAGCCTGCTGGCAAAATGAGAAGAAATGTCAGCATTTTATCACTAGAAAAGAAAATCAAATTGTTGATTCAGGAACACTATTTTTCAAACTCACTTTTCTTTCATTTTTTTGTTTTGTTAACTATACCACCTGCTGTGAGCAAGAAGGGCACTATTAACTCTTGCCCTTAAACACAGTAATAAAAGCCCTTAAGACTCTAATAGATAATACACCAAGCCCCCCCCCCTTCCACACTCCTTAACTATCCCTGAAGTCTTCAATGATCACTGCAATTCGCATACCTTTGAGTAGATGACGAAGCAACGTGACTGCAGCCTCCGCCGAGTGTATCCGTCTACTCCTCTTGGTCTGCTTGTCTGAGGTGACCGATTCGTCGTCGTCCAGGGAATTCTGCCGACGCCTGTACGGGGCCGACCGGACACGCTCTGGGTCATCGTTTGCCTCAAAGAGCTCTCCAAGTTTGGCTGACCAGATCTCCGCTGCCATCTAAAACACAAACAATAAATTGAGATAATAATAATAATGGCTTCTTATATTGCGCACATCGTGACGCTCCTGGCGCTACCTGATTATTACTCTGGCTTTAGCAAGGCAGCCATTACGGAGCTCTAGCATTTCAAGGAATTAATTCCTGCCAGAGACCCATTTAAATCACCTAGGTGGAGTGAGGCAAAAGTAGATCAATGTCTCGCCAAAGGACATTGGTGCCGTGGCGGGACTCGAACTGCTGACCTTATGATCGACAGTGACGTATCCACTTAACCACGACGCCTCTACTGATCATTTATAGGAGTTTTGAAAGCTTTGGAGAGCTCTCCTCTCCAAAATTAAATGGTCCAAATTAATGAGGGAGCGTAAAGTGTAAATCCCTGTCTAAATCATGGTTTAAACATCATCCATGTGCAAAGAAATAAGTGCACATGCAGTGTAATAGCATATATTGCCCATTCATTGGAATGAGGACACGTGCATACTACTGTGACGGAGATAGAAACCATAGTTGAAGATATATAAGCCTGCCACCAATAAGTTTAGATTCAAATGAAAGGTATAGTCAAGTAAATACCATGCACTGTCAATTTCAAACAGTATTTTTCTTTAGAGCTCACCATGGCATCTTTGGCCAGATCGCGTCCAGACTTTGGCCTCTGCATGATCTCATCCACAACCACAGACGCTGCCTCCACCAGCTGCTCAAGTTGTGCTTCAATGGAGCCGGATCGCGACCTGACGCTCCCAGCGACAGACGCAGGAGGTTCCAGAAGAGAGGAGGATCGAAGACCGGATTTGTTGTCTCCGCCCTCCCCTGGTTCTCCCTCCTTTTCTTCGATTTCATCTCCAGCTGCTTCGACTTCGATTTCTACTTCACTCTCCGAACCCGCCACGGAGCCTCCCCTCTTGGATGACATATGTGCCTGCTGTAATAGATGATATATAACATTTGATGAGACCATTACAAATTAATGGAAGATATTATATTAGGGCAATATGCTTCATTTTCAAAGTTCACTTTCAACCACTCATGATTGTGATAAGGACATTGACAGCAAACTTTTCCTAAAGCATTTACCTTTGTTGAGTTTAAAGAGAGGCTACTTTTTGTATTATTTAAACCCAAAAAGTAAACTGCATTAAGAACTTTATTCCAAAGTAAGGCATCTGACACCCATTAAAACAACAAAACATTTTTTAAAAACTATAAAAACTCAATGAAAGTTTGTTCAGGATTTTTCATAAATGAGGTGTCAAAAGAAGAGGTTTAAGCTATAATGAATGAGGCTTGAGACCTCGCCATGACAAGTCCCTCCCTCCACTTTTTCTTGTCTCAAGCATCCTATTTATTTAGACCAATCTAACTGCTTTCTTATTCCACTATAATACCTTTCCTGTTAAATCAAAGGTCTTCCTTTCCCTCAACACGCCATCCATTTCCAGATCCCATGCCTTGAAGGTTTATCGTCTTTCCTTCTCAACACATAACCAATCCATCTCAATCTCTTTACTACTTTCACCAGTTTCTTCTAGACCCAACCTTTCCATGAGCTCAATTGTGTTCTTTCTATCGAAAACCCGCTATACAAAAAAGGGATCATGTTTGTACCATGTGATTTTTTTTTATGCAGTCTTTTCCAATCGACAAAATACATCTTGTTTACTCTATCCCAACCTACAGTGTATCTCAACACACTGTTAATAATAATCTTGATTTATATAGTGATTATAACGTAAAAAATATGTCTCTGAGCGCTTCACAAATATTATTACCAAGGTCATCAGATTTATTCATGCGCAATGTGCACCATCTCCACTCCCTGGGGAGTATTCCTACCATAAAGTCACTGTGAGGGTATATGGCAATTACTATATAAACATGAATGCTTTCGTCATCCTACCAGGTCCCGATTTTTTCCCAGGGTATGAAGTAGTAATGCCATGGTTGTTGAGAATTTACATAAGATTTGTTACATAACCACTTTTTCATATCAAAGCTTTTGATTAATTTCTCTCATCAGACTTATAAACTGATCAAGGCCTATACATACCTGGTCATCATCCTGACCAATCACACTCCCAGTCTTTGATTGGTCAGCCTGACCCGGCCAATCCTCGTCCTTCTCCCCATCAGACAATTGACCAATGTCATCATCATCTGAAACAAAACAAAACAAAACACAAATGTCAGAGACTTGTAACAAAAAAATTTAATTGAGGTATGAGTATGATTGCATCTGGGAGAGAAAAGTTATTGCTTGCAATTAATCAACTTTTTCATTAACTAAAATGCACTTCTTTCGTCAGGACTATTTTTTGTAAAAGCAAAAAAAAACGTAATTCATAACTAGATTCTAGTATCATCAAAGTCACTTGATTCTCTATTAAGTGAATCCTTTAGTAAATTTGCATTAACTTTTGCCAAATCCAATGATCTACTAGAAATTTGGAGTATGCATTGCATTGATGTATTGATGAATATACATTTAAGTGAATTTTAAAACACAAACCTGTCATTATGACTACTCTATTGCATAAATGATGTGCATTTTAAATTGCAAAGTGAGGTTTCATCTTGCTGTTTTCTAGATTCCAGGTAGGTATTGCAGTTCAATATAAAGCACAATTAGTAAACCATCTTCAAATATAAGCAGTTCTTAAATAAGTAATACCATCCTGTTTGGCAGCTTCATGCAAGCAGACACACTTTTTTTAGTTGTAAACATTGCAGTTAAATTTTGGAAAAGGAAAAAAGATAAGCATTGCATATTTACTGGCAAAAAATAAATATGTTTAAAACAAATGTGCAAGTCTGGCAGCAATACATTTAAAAAGAGGCATACAATTCAAAAGTCCACATCATCAATCATTATTTTCTAAAATGGGTGAACACTCAGTTTTGTTCATGTTCATATTTCATAGCCTATCAAAACAGGGGGGGGGG
>BEXV01000919.1:89637-108838 GCA_003118195.1 Hemicentrotus pulcherrimus
GGGGGGGGTTAGAGCTCTAAAAACACACTGTGATGCTTAAAATACCAAATACCAAAGAGAAGCTGTCAAATCACCCATTTGTATCTCTCTTCTGGATAGTATGCGTGATAGTTTCATGATAAAAGTAGCATCAAAGCAAGCAATTTAAATGAAGCAATTAATTGACCTTGACTTGAGTTATGAACAACAACAAATAAAAATTAAAAAGTTGCTACTATTCATCGAAATCTTTGATTATCGTCATGGCTGAAAATTAATTGTTAGGAAAGCAGCTTTTCTCAAATAAATTCAGTAGAGCAACAGAGAATGTCGATATGTTTAAATTATTACTTGTAAAGACCCTTGTACTATTCTCATGATTTAAACTTTTTCACAGCTCTGTATATTTGTTCAGATGGCTTATGAGTAATATGTTTTTTGTTATGAAAGGCTTTGTTTAAAATCATTGAAGACAGATTTGTCTCAAGCAAACTAGCTTTATAAACAGCATCATAGCAATATAACTTGTAGAAGAAAGCTTGTACCAAGAAATCAGTTTACTATGAAAAAATACACACAGAGAAAGATTGCAAAGGTGCAATCAGACTTAGCAAAGCATAATCCGCATTTAAAAGCATATTTCAAAGGCAAATTAATACAAGCACAGATATAAAAGTGCAACTGGCAATTCAAAGGCATCGTGTAGTTTTTTAAGATATCAGCAAGCACAAATTTGGTAGCTGTGATTTAGCATTTTTAGAAATTTGGCAATTTGTTTTCCAATAGCATTTTCTGCTACCTCTTGAAGTTTTGCTGGACCTCCTGCTGCTTTTTCCCTTCCTATTATAGCTGAAAATTTGGAAGGACTGCATAACATCAAGATCACCTAAATCTTTACAGGGTAACAGGAATAGAAGACGAGGTCATAGATTCAACAAACAATGTCAAATTTCATGATACTGAAGACAAATACAAACATACAACAAAAGAGGAAAGATCTTTCTCTTTTTTTTCACCGATTTTTCACCGTAACATGAGTACAACATACACAGAAGATAACACTTACAACAGTTTCCCAGGGGCTATTTCTACCACATATCTACAACTTTGACATGTCTATATACAGCAAATGAGAGGAATAACAACAATTCATACAAGTACAAGTACATTATCTTTAGGAAAGAACCTCTCCATGTATGTATGCCATGCTGATATACTTTAAACGTATCCTCTCTTGAGAATCAGAAGGGCGTTATTATAAACTCATGTACAATTCATGCTAAGGTATAAACACCCTTCTAACTCTCAGTAAATGATATACATGTATAATAGAGAATACAACAATTTAGGAAACAGGGCAGCGTTTCAAAAAACCGTCATAAGTACAAGACATCCTAAGATATATTATTAAAACTAAGACAACTGCAAACTACAAAGCGTGATACAGGATTTCTAATAATTATCTTATTCCATTTAAAAAAAAATATATTAAAAATCCCATTGAGATGCTTGAAGTTAACATACATTTCAATGGGATGTCAGCAAACTGATACCTGTGACGGTTCTATGTAACAATGCCTAAAAACATAAAAGTGTGAATATTTAGTTACAAGTCGGAAGAGACCAAAGTAGGAACAAATAACAACTAGGCAAGATTCAAAGAGGAAACACATTTTGACAGCTCACCTTTCCCAGATTGCAATGACTCTGCTTTGACAGAGCCCTGTGTGGACGACTTCTTAGAGTAGGGCAAGCTCCGTTTCTCGGACATCTTATCACGGACGGACTCCGCAGGTTCGGACATTGTAAGGTCAATGACCCCTTGACCTAGTTTCAATGACCTTTCCGTCGTCTTGGTGTCGTCGGCCTCGGATAGAAACTCATCTGAAATGAGGATGATTGTATTAAAAATGATTATTCCTGTATCAATGGGATCATTGAATTACTAAACGTTTGATTTATTGATTTATATGCAAATATATAACTTCTCCCTAACTACCCAAATATACTGGTGTGTTATTGTTAGGTTATAATGATTATTACTTTTGGATGGTTCTTCTTTGCTGGACAAGTTATAAACTTCTTTTCAGTTTTCCCATATATGCAAAATATATATTGCTATTACCTTTAAGGAAATATTATTTTGGGGAATATATTTCATTTGTGTCCACTTCCTCTTTATATCACCTTTCCAATGACAAGGTGGTAGCACTAGATATTTTTGTGAAAATTTGTATGATTTATGTAAATCAGTTATGGATATTTATCTTTGTTGCTATACATATGTACATGTACATTATAAAATTGAATATATTCAAGAAAAACCAAGTCTACAAGTACAAGTGATATATGTGTATATAATGTATATGGATTCATGGAAGGAGTATAATCATATGAAAGGAACGGTGCCTTTTATGAACACAATTGAAATGACTATTTTTCTGTTTGTTATGTTGTTCAGAAATCATCTCTCCTATTGCCATCAGAAAAAGGTATTTCCTCAGTATAATTAAACCATCTTTGGTTCAGAGCTAGAATGGTGCTAATCCTGTGTTGAGTGACATGAGTTAATGCCTTTTTGGCTCTCACTCAGCAGACTATGTAATGCATTGGATGCGAATGTGATTTCAAAACAATGTCACACATAATGATTAGATCTCAATAACTATTCATAATAGAAACTCATATGAATTAGAAATTAGCCTAGTATCAAATGAGGTGCACAAAACAAGCAAGTTCATTCGACACATTGTATACATGGCATCCTGGAACAATACATGAAATGGTTAGAGTGCTGTTATTTGTAATAAAAACAATGAATAGTCTTTCATCAATCTTTAATTTCAACTACATGCATGATGTTAGAGTGCACTCGAAACATGCAAGCGTTAAGCAAATGCAAATTAAGCTGCAAAGGGAAAATCAATAATATGACCAAATACATGTTAACAATTTGGTGAAATGTGCACTCAATACGTAAATAATATATACATGTGTACTGTACTATACAGGAGTTAGTCTTTTGTTAATTCCGGTTGTTGCTACAGCAGATGGCCAGTGCAAACGAATTTGTTTAATACAATTATGGAAATGCAAGCACTACTTTAAACAAACAGAACTTTGTCATTCCTTGTTCATTTTTCATGATTAAGGTGTCATACATGTATAAAAGGGCAGAAACTCAACTTTTTAGAAATGTGCTTTTCTCTTTGAAATTCAGATACCGTCCGCCAAATGACTTTTTGGTTCCCTCTCTTCATATTCATTTTAATCACTCATGCGTAAAATATGCATCACATGAGTTGCATCAAATGAAAGGAGAGCATTTGATCTAAGCTTTCCAAATATGTGTCATTTATTCATTATACATGTGATTAAGTTATGATAAAACATCGATAGTTCTCGGTTTCGTTTTTTCTGGGACGCACTGTATACAGGTAGCTATGTGCATATATGTGTTCTGTACAGATTAAAATCCATACATACATGTACACAGCATATATACATATGTTAATGTAGCACATGTAACAATTATGAATCTGACTTGCACATGAACAAAATGACGATATCCTGATGATGCTGGATGAAAAATTGGATGAAAGACTGATGTACATGGACAAGAACCTCGATGACACTGAAAAACCTTTAGAGAGAGTTGTTTGTGTACTTTTTCTTCTCATGTCAGTCGCACGGCGAGACCCTGTCTTTTCCTTGAGCGAACGTTTCAATTTTCTCTTCCACTTCTCCACATAGTCCAGGGGCTTTCGCAGCTTGTAGCTGAGGACCTTCATGGACAACCCTAAATCTAGACCACCCATTTTTGGATTGCCGGCATTATTCTCATTATCAGATTCACTATCTTCGTCTTCCTCGCCGAAATCAGTCTCAATGATAAGGTCAAGGGCATCCTCAATGACAATGTCAATGACACAGTCAACGGCAGTGTCAATGGCAGTGTTAATGATGTCACTGATGATGCAGTTGTAGGAGTCGTCAAAGACATTTTCAATGACATCATCAAGAAGTCTGTCAATAGCAGTGACAATGATGTCACTGATGATGCTGTTGTAGGAGTCATCAAAGACACTCTCAATGACATAATCAAGAAGTCTGTCAATGGCAGTGTCAATAGAAACGGGGACAAACCTGACCTGAACATCAATGGCAAAGGCGTCATCCTCAACTGTTTCTCCATCATCGGATGGCTCCCCGAGGTTGCTCTGTCGATCAACGCTATCCACATTCTCAATACTGCCATCACCTGCAACAGAGGCTCCTTTCTCATCTCCTTTATCCAAGTAATCATTACGTCTTCCTCCAACGTCTTTTTCCCTGGTATCTTTCTCATTTTCTCGGACCTGTACATCTCCTTCAGTTACAAATACTTGGTATTTGCTTCCTTCTTTGGCCTCGGTCTCTGAACGGTTCCCTTCAATGTTTTGGTCCAGAATCAAATTTTCACTCCCTCCTGCCTCATTTAGACATTCACGTGCTTCTCCTGCTTTTCTATTATCTTCTCTCAAGTTGTCAACAGAGTCATTTTGAGGAGCATCATCTTTGTCACCGTCATCATCAATTTTTCTGGTCTTGTCTTCCTTTGCCACATCGATCTTGTTGATTTCCTGATCAGTATTCTTATCGAGGCTGCTAAAGGTAGGAGGAAATGCTCCGATAGTACCGGCCCAAATGCTTTCATCATCAGAATCAAAGTTTTCATTAGTAACAACATCTTGATTGGAGCAAAGAGAAGGCAGATAGGCAGAAACTGAAACAGATAGGTTAAGATCATGCAGTTAGTATTTAAACAGAATCAAGCAAGATTAGCAAAAATAATACCGAAGAAAGCATCACAGCGGGGCTTAGAAGTAATGCTCCTAAAGAAATATGGTTGATGAATTTAAGAAAAGGGTGAAACTTTGTGAATGAAACTGAAAAAGAGTGAGCAGGCTTAGTTATTGTTAGGATAGAGAAAGACAAGATGCAGAAAAGGAAAATGGATCCCTTCCAATGATAAGAGTTTTCATTTCAAATTAGTTTTAAAGGGATAAGACTAAAATATCCAAAGATAGCTTGCAACTTGGTTCACCTAAAGTTGATTCACAGTAATAGGAATAAATCATGGCTTCACCAAGCAGTTACGATAGTCTAAGAGTTAGTTTGAAGTAGTTCTGTAGAGGAAGTTAATTGTTCAATAGAAATTGATTTTGTTTCCATGGACTCCATCAAGAATCATCTTAAGTTTAATATTTAACCGGTTAAAGTGCTGTAGCGCATCTTAATAGTGCATGGTCTTGAATGTTAATAAAAACCGATTTGACACCAAGGAACTCATAGGGGCACCGTGCATGTGTGGTTAGCATGTTTCCATAATCGTGCAATAAAAACACCGTGCGGTTTGGATTAGATTCGAACAAAAGATAATCCACAGTTTGAAACCAATACCGGTTTTAACAGAATGTGCATCATCATCTTCAGGAGAGCCCGCCACATTATCGGTCGAGCCAACGTCAGACTTCTCTTCATAGAATTCAGGTTCTTTTGTTTCTTCGGCATCTAGAATGGATGCGTCAGGAACGTCCAATGATTCAGATGATTCGATAGAAGGAACTTCCTGGGATATAGAAGGAGGTTCCTGAGGAGCATGGGACTCAACAGGACTTGGAACTGCTCAAGTCAAAGGTAGGATGGAATCAATGAAGGGTATTTGGAAGATAGAAAAGAAAGACCATATAAATTTAGAAATTCCCCCAAAAGGAAAAGAACAGGGAGAAGAGAAAAGAGATGGTTGAATGAAGTAGAATTTGGGAAATAGAACTGATGTTGGATTGAAATTTCCGGTAAGTGAGGAGAGCAAAAGAGTTGTTGAAACATCTACATGACTGGGAATAACATCAAACATTGATAAAGAATTGCTCTAGCTGTACAATGGTAAAATTCGCAGAAAGATTGAAAGAGTTTGTATAAATGCAAATAAAAGAAAGAGTTTAATATATTGAACCTGCCACGCAGGTATCACGTGAATGAATACGATGTATGCAACATCCAAGGTACATGTATCACCAAGCCTACAATCCGTTGACTAGCTATCTACATTTCGAAAGATGTCTGCTTAATTTTGGAGCAGAGGTGCAATAAATGTACTACTAGCAAATGTAAAAGCATCTTGTACATAGGGAAGCATATACACCGTATATGCACAGTATGTAAAAGACAAATCCACTAAACATGTCGACAATATTTTAATTAAAATGCAATTCATCAGGTATTTGCTATTAAAATAAAATGTGGTAAATTAACTGAAAACAAAATAACTGGACAAAAGGTTTCTTTTACTGTCTGTGTCCCCTCAATGGCTTAGATTAAAGCTCAGAAAATTGGTAAGGGAAAATTTCAAAGATTCTGAAAAAATAAACAAAGGATGATTTACCGTTGTCAGCCAGGGAGTCAACAGAGGGGGCGTAGCTGCTCCCCTGCTTTGAGCCAGTGATCAAGAAGTCACTGGCCAGGTCCCCTAGCAACACGCTTCCATGGCTACTCCTCCCACTCCCCTTGTGCGAGCGCATGCTCTCCCGGAGGCGCACAGGTACAGAGCCCGCAGCCGGGAATCTGGGTTTCTGATCGACGGGGCTGGCCAGGTTCTCCATGCTCTGGCTGAAGTGGCTATTGATGGAAAGAGCAACAATGCTTTCTCCAGATCCTGAGGATGAGGAGAGAAAATAAAGAATGAAACTCATTATTTTAACCAGAAAAGGAAAAACGTTTGTTAAATGCCTCTGACTTGCTCGTAATTGAACCTACCGCAGGTACGATGTTCAACAGTATATGGCGACCTTTCCCCCACATTGCGCAGGTCAGCACATGGGAAGATACAATACTGGGGAAGACGATGAGACAAAGTTTATTTTGTCTACCACAGAGAATGTATAGCAGTGTCAACTTATTTATTATTTTACTAAACTGTTGTTCATGTTTCATGAACTCCCCCAATAACTTGAAAAGATCTATGTAGGCACCATCATGATCTATTACTTTATATAGTTTAATGGTTCCAAAACTATAAATTCTATCAGACCTTCTAGTTCTAGACCAATTGTATTTGTATGGGAACCAGAAATGCATTTGCCAAATATACCCATGGCCGGTGGTGCCCTATATGGCCAAATACTGAAGTTGCGGTTGCAGGAAATACATGAATGTAGAGGGTTGGGGTCAAATTATGGATTGGTCTCCAGACAACAGATCACAAGCTTCATGGTTCAAGTGCCAGCCACGCTACTGATATCCTTTGGCAAGACATTAATCTACCTTCGCCACTCTAAACAATAGTGTATTAAATGGGTAGCTGGTAAGAAATTAATCCATTGAAAGTGTTCAGTGTCCCAATGGCAGATAGGCTAAAGCCAGGGTGATCAATGGATTGTATTTTGTAGGTGCCTTGAGCAACCTCAGAAATAGTAACTTGCGTAATTATATATTTGGCTATTATTATGATTATACATGTACATATAAAATTGTTGATTTGCCTGTAACTGCAAAGATGTACAAACCAATGAGCTGATCTATGTGTGATGTTCTTCACATAGGACTGAACACAATAACACACCTCTTCCTGTAATAAGGTGCAAAAATGTTTCTGGTCTGTAAAGAAGAATTGATTAATTAGACCTTTCTTGCAGTTATCTATAGCTTTCTATCTTTCCATATCATCAATGGTTGTAGAAGCATTACTTTCAGAATATCCCTACAAAACTGTTCAATATCTGTTTTACAAAATTCCTTGGACGTAAACATCAAAAGGAACCCACAATTCTCACCTTTACTCGCTTTGCTAACTGCGCTGTCTTTAGACGATGTCTTCTTTGAGGAACCCTTTGTGGAAGAACGAGGGCTCTTGATCCATACTTCCTGGTCGGAAGATGCCCTCTCGTGTTCCATGTCTTCCCTCTCAGACTCCTGGAGGAGGTCATTCTCGTTGATGTCTGCCTTCCAGATGTTCGTCTCCGACGATGCTGGAATTTTAAATTATAACAAATCTAAATTATGAAGTGCCCTTTATTACATTTTATACAAAGTTGTTCTACAATTTTGTTATGGCAATTGTAAGATTTCTAATCAATAGCTATTACAAAAAGGAACATTTTCCAGAACACCACCTCAGATTTTCCTTTTTGTAGAGGTGTTATTTAAAAGAATTCATTTATATGAACATTTAAAGCCTATAACTCTGACTCTCTCTAAAATGTTTAATCGCAGAAACTGAGATACATATATGCTTGTCTCAATTTCTAAGTTATAGAGTAGAAACATGTTTTTAAAAGCTCACCACATTTGCACTGACTTTGTTTTTTTGTATCATCTTCAAAATCACAAATTACAGCTTGCAGTTGTGTTTTAAAAGCCACTAAGTTCTTAACCACCATGCCTTCTGATAATGAATCAAATTCTTTAATCATCTCTTAATTTGACCCTTTCGTACATTAACCTAAAATGTATGTCCAGCTCCACAGTGGTAGAGTGGGTTTAATATACAATAAACTCAAAAAGACTCACATTGAACGCTACTTTTAGAAAGCGTTTTGCTACGACTTGACCATCCTTGTGAAAATTTACTCTTCCCACTCAGTCTGGGGTGCTGGGGTGTGGGCGGTTCCATTGTGATGACCGGGGGTCCAGTACCCTGCTTGGATGGAGGGGTGGGCCACATGAAGTCTCCACCACCTCCCATGTTTCCTTCAAATGAGTTCTGGATGGGTGGGAGGGGCTGAATGCCCGAGAAGTTGGCCGGGTAGGTGTGGTACATGTTGTTCTTGACCCTCCGCTTAGACCCTTTAATAACAAAACAAGACCCGGAACGAGGAAATGAATATACATTACTGTATACTATGTTTCAGATGGATGTGGGGGTAAAGGTAATTCCAGGCCAATGGGTGAGTAAAGCAAAGGGAGGGATTCCGCAAGATGGTGGTTGATCCATCCTATGCTGATCACCAGTTTCTAGTGGGACGTGTTCATCGGTTTCTCTGAAAGGGCAACTTTGCACAGAGGGTCGGCAGTGGAGCCTCTGTTCACATGGCTGCTGTCCTAGAGTAACCCGACAGCTGAAATCTTAGAACTGTCTGGCAACGTTGCCAGCGAAAATGAGATATCTAGGATTTCATCATCTTCAACATTCTTAACATTCACTGTGTCTAGGATATGACCTTACAGGGGGAAGCTCATGCTATGCTAAGCATCAAAAAGTACAAGATAAGGGATGAGGGCAATTTCAAGCTCTTGACTCTTGGGGCTCCATGACTTTGTAGTCCTGTACGTGTCCGGGATAATGAAATAGGGGAGCGGTTAAATACAAAGAGGGAAGGTGCGGGTAGGCCAGGGGTGCTACTGTTTCCTGAAGTTGCCTTTCATTGTGTTTTTTACGCATCAAGGCTGGTCAGGGACAATCACTTTGACATTACGGACACCATAAGGAGGAAGATAAAGACAGGTTGGGTAAGAATGCTGGATTATAACCTTTGATTAACTTATATGTAATGGTCTAGATGACAAGGGGCTAGGGGATTCAGACAACAATACGTATCTTTCCAAAATCACGAATCATTAACTGTTAAATGTGGAGTACCGCAAGGATCTATATTGGGTCCATTGTTATTTATGCACATGCAGTGGCTGCCGGGCTCACGATCAATTGGGAAAAAAGAATTTCCGTTTCGGTTTAATAAAATTTGGAGTGGAGTATTAGGCTATTATTATCATAATTATTATTATTATTATTATTAAAACGTATTCACTCTTAAATTTACCCTGAGGCCACTGAGAGGGCGATGTTGAGGGTGGGGGTGCAGGAGGTTTCGTGGTCTTGCCTTTCATCGCACTGTACATGTCTAGGATGGTCTGGTCGGTGAATGCCGTTGAGCCACCAAGGATGTTGGTTGAGTTGCTTGTGATGAGATTCTGCAAGGTCAATCATCAAAACACAATTAAATTAACATCTTTTCTTGAAAACCTTGGAGTGTGGTTAATTGCTAATCTACATGTACTAAAATTTGAAATAATGCATGTACTCTGATAACCCATGAAACCTGATAATTAGCTTAAAGGCATCATTTAACAAAGTCAAATCTGAGATACATGGACCTACGTGCTATCAGTGTTTGTAATATGGTGTAATAAAAAAGTCATGAAGTGCCTCAAAAATTTAAATTTTTTGAGTGACCAGTTGAAATGTTATAAAAACCGTTGGGAAAATGAATTCTGATTTTTTTTAATTCCTATCATCGATATCTTAATAATCAGACAGGCTATTGGCTAGTAAAAGTCATAGGATTCATGTATGACCTAAAGGTTTATAATTATAATTGCAGCATGAGCTTAAACCAGGATATTTTTTTTTTAGAATCTGAGGCAAGGTTATCCCTTTAATATACAGCAACCCATTCATAGTAATGTAAGGCAAAATGAGCAGTTTTCTGCAGCATGAAGTACTATATAAAATATATTACTACCATTTTGAAAATATAATCTTTAACTGACTTTTCAAATATATAACTTTCTGCACATATATCATAGTTCATAAGAATACTGAATCAAAAGTCAATTATCCTAAACTTGAAATTGTTATTAATAGAACAGAGCCTGTGTTCATTTTAATAGATAGTGATCATCAAATTAAAATTGAATATATCGAGTTGTGAGGAAACATTTTTCAAAGCCCCTTGCCCCATCCCCTAAGAAAAATTAATTAAAAAGAAATTAAACTCATGGTAAAATATTGCACCCCATTGTGTATGACTTTGATTTTCTCACTTTTTTCCAGTGGACACCAGTCCGATTGTATCAGGGGCTTCAACCACATGTTATGAGGGATACAATAAATCTTAGAAGAGATATACATGGATCTTTGGACAAGAATCTTTAATAACGATCCACTTACTGCTATGGCTTGCTCCATATCAATGTCTTGTGCATCAGGAACCTGGAAGGTTGGACTGCCATAGAGCGTCATGTCCGTGTCCGTTCTTCTCTGTTTAGGCTGCCCCTATTCATATGCAAAATATGGAAATTCAAATTCGAAGGATTATACAAAACATATTTTTTTGACGATTGCTCAAATTGCATTGAATTTCAAACTACAAACCTGGACCAAACACTATATTGTAAACCCCTTGACTCTCGTCATTTTTTCACATGCTATAAAATATATTTTTGTCTATTGTTTCTATTAGCTATGGTATTTCCTTGAAAATGAGAATATTCACTGTTCTTTTTTTGTTTACCGGTATTTGTTATTATGTTATAAAATTATTTTGCAACTAGTTTCAGACTATTTTATTTGACTAGGGTGCACTTCTATCCTTAAAGCTATCACCACAATTGAAACTCTCTCTCTCTTTTAAGAATCTGTATGACTCATATTATGGAGAGCTAGGGCAACAAGAATATACTTTAGTTGTTAACCTCATCTCTGTATAGAATATGTTTCCATGCCTTCCCGATTGATTAATCAATCAGATCTTTGAGAAACCATGATGAAGATAACGAAGTGATGATAAACATACCGAAAGAATAGGCATTGGAGGCTTCTGACTTGAACTGGCGGAGCCTTTCTCTCCTTCTTCTTCCATCTCCGTCTCCTCCTCTTTCTTCTTTTCGTTCTCCTCTCGGATAATCCTGAGATGTTGTTGCTGATGGAGGGCGCTCTGCAGAAGCAGTCGCTGAAGAACCTGTCATTTTGAAAAACAAAAATAAACATAAATTTTGATTACTCCTCTACGATACCATCTGAATTTGATACAGCAAAAGTTTAACACGAGGCCTGTCTTCATCAGACTGAAAAATAACCCGCTATTTTAACTAGCCCCATATCAAATAAGCCAGCTAATTTGCGTCTTCATCTGCCAGCAGTTGCAATTAGCGGCTATTTGGTCAAGAAAATATCCAGAGAATTCTTGGCCTTGTTTCCAAAATAGCGGGTTGATTACCCGTCTGAGCTAGTTTGTGATCAGCGTATTGGTATGGTGAAGACGCAATTTCGAGCTTTCGGGAAAATAGCAGATTATTCTGCAACTTAGGTCTGATGAGGACAGGCCTATGGACTCATGCTCGAATCATCGCAAGCTAAGTATTCAATAGGTTAAATCAAAGTTTTTAATTTCTTTTGACGATGATACAGATCAATGGATGGGTAAAACATGAAACGATTGCTCATACAGACAAAATTGAGTCTGATGTGAAAGGCAAACTATTGGGTAAACAATTTTTGTCTAACCTTAAATATGTATGTGGGTATGTTTTTATTTATCAGTGCAGCACTGAAAAGATGGGATTAAATTTCAATCAATTATTAAGTTACCGATCAGATATACTTATTACAGTCATTGTATTATGTGTTATGGATGCGTGTTTGGATAATTAACTTAAATGAACTTCAGGAGGAAAATTTCAACTTGATTTTGATTATGAACCACTGTGCATGCAGTACAAATTGGATACATGTAGGTACTTCGGAGAAGAGATGTATTTCACTGTTTTTGCTCCTGAATGAATATTGTATACCTACTTTAGTCCAACAATATTGTTCCACTCTGAACGATTAACCCACAGACTACTAATCTCTCTAATTCCCATAGACTTAATACAGGGACAACCCGCTTCAAAAAAGAAATGGGTTAACAGGATTTTCGCCACCCATCAAACAGAACGGGATAAAGCAGGCCTTCTCAACTAGTTTATTACAAGTGCCAAAACAAAAAGAATTTTTAGTTGAAGTGCCAACCTGTATGTTTGATTTTGCTGTGAAGGATCGTAGCGACCTAGCCGACAACGGGCAGGATGCAGGGGGCAGAGCCCCCCTGAAGCTGATGTATTTCAGGGATTTCCAAAGGCCCAGATGTGGCATTTTAACAACTTTTTATTCCAAAATATATCAATCATAATTTCATACAATTCCTGGGTACATTTACATTCACACTGGAGGTAATGTTGGTGCAATAAACACGGGAATTGTCCAAATTAAGTGAAAATCAAACGAACAGAAACAAGACGTTTCCAGAGATTGGCAATGTCAAAATTGGAAGCACATTGTAAGCTTATTGTTTAGAGCTCAAGTTAATTAAGAGTCATATAAAATAGTACAAAAAGGTTAAATAACCCTTTTTTCCTGTTTGTTAAGGAGGCATTTTGGGTTCAACTTCGACTGGGTCTTTTTGATTTTGCTGAGTTTTTAATTCTAAATTCAATTTAGAAAATAAAAAAAATTGTGCAACAGTCGCGCGCCACTCTGACTGACAGCAAGCACCCCTGGTGGCGTGTGCGTCGCCAGTTGAGAAGGCCTGGGATAAAGACATAGATCACAAACCTGTCTCTGTTGCTCCTCATCAAGCTGCTCATAATGGACGGCATGAGGTTTCTGCTCCATGTCACGAACGATCATGGCGATCGAACCTGGCAAGTTGAAAGGTTTCTGTATCGACTTCTTCTTCTTCCTGCCCTTACTACCCTTCTCGGTGGCATCAACGTCGGCATCGTAGCCCTCATCGTCATCATAGCCCCCTGGGAATAAACGTCGTACAGAGTGAGTTAACAGATAATCAACAAATTAATAATTCTATATTTTCAAAGAATATTATAACAGATGGCATTACCCTGTTGACCTATGGTGTGGTATAGATTCTTTATTTGAACACAATTTACAATTAAGGACCTGAACATGAAGATATAAATGTAATCGCGCTTAGAAAAAATATGTAACTTAAGTATTCTCCAACTGCAACATACCATGAAATGAATCTTAAACTTTGTATTTAAAGCTTTCTTGTTAGCTGATTCTTGATGTTATCTTTTTATTAAGATGTGGAGGTTTTTGTTGGAGAGATCAGCAAAGATTAAAAATAAACAATGTGTTTAGTACATACTGTTTATATTGATTGTATAATCACTCTTTGCTTTTGTTTTTTGTTTCTGCTTAATTTTTGTTTGTTAAATTGATTGGTTGGTTGGGTGGTTAGTTTGGTATGCTATTTTTTCTTCTTCATTGTTTGTGTGTTTGTTTGTTTGTTTGTTGTTTGGTTATGTCTGTTGTTGTTTTTGTTTTGTAATTGAAATCCCATAAACTTACATCATCTTTAAAGGAATCAAATATGCCTACTATGTGCCTTGAAGCACACAATGGGCATGTGCAAGAAAGCTATGCATCAAGTACTGTACATGTACATGTACATGTATAGCAATGGAAAGCATTGTAGACAGTAGCTTGTATACATAAAAGAAGAAATAATTAAATGGCACTACCGGTAAACAAAATAATGAAATATAATCCAATAGCAATGTGTGTGGTAAGAATAAGGAATGGCATAAGGACTGGGCACAATTTCATATTGCAACAATCAGCAAAGCAAAAAATATTATTCATATAAATCATAACAAATCTAGGCAAAAATACAACGCAAAGCATACAAAAAAAAATTACTTTAGTTTGGTAAGAAATTAAAGACATACATGTATAAACATATTTAAAAATCAGTGCAAATAATTGAGGAGTTTTCATGCAGTGAAATAAAGGACCAATGTTTACATTGTGTACACATTTAAAAAAAAAAAAAACATCTTTAAAAATTAACTACCGGTAGCTTGCATTGGTTATATGGTGCTGACTCCCCCATATTCATGTAGGTATCTATTCTGTACAACTTCTTTGTATTTTTACGTCTTTTACAACAGAAAAAAATACATTCAAATGTGATAATTAAATATATAAATCAAAGCGATAAATGTATTGCAAGGGCAGTCACTTTGGTATTGATATCTGCAACAAGTAAACAACATCCATCCAGTGAAAAATAAACTGTGCATTATGAAAATCAGCATTACTGGTTCAATGCTCAAAAGTATCAAATGCTCGACCACAAAGCACATGCAACATATATTCTTGAAGCATATGTACAACTATCAATCTACACAATTTGTTTCTTACATAATCTGTCATAGATCTCATCCAGTGTTAATGCATGACCATCTTTATTTATTTTTGTGAAGAAGAGTTATCAAAATATTCATGATCACATGATAAAAATTATTATTATTTATTTTAGCACTAGATTTTCGTACAGGAAATAGAAACATTCCACAGACTTGTCATAAAAATGATTTTAAATACAACTCAATAATGCAGTTCATACAGTTCGATACTCTCTTAGTCTTAATTTTACTCCTCAAGTTCTATACATACATGTAACATTTCATTGTAAATCAAATGTCAAAAAAATAAAATCCTGGCTGGTAGCAATGGCAGAATGTAAACTTGGAAATGACATATGCGTTTACAATATAAAGTTGAGAATCATAATTGAAATAGTTGGGCTATAAATCATTCATATGTAGACTGATAACCAAAAAGTACATGTACCTGACCATAAAGATCATTCCAGTATTTCATGATTTCTCTTGAATTCAATAAAATTCTCATTTTTAGGTCAATTAAAATTAGGCCCGAGTCAAAACGGGTCCCCGACAGCATGCGGCAGCTCGCAGAGAGGAAAAAAAATCATGTGATAGGTAAGCGAATATCACATGTATCACGTCAGGTACACCGGTCCCTGCCCGAAATTTTCAAGTCAAACCTGGGTTCGGCAAAACCTGTGATGACTCAGGCCTAATTAAAATATAGACATGTCGATCCTTTGGTCTTACCTGCATCTGCACTGTCCGGTCGTATCCTGTAGAATTCTAAGCTTTCAAATTCACCGGGTGACATGAGCATGTTGCGTGTGACCCGGTATGGCAAGGGAACGAGGGAGAGGTCATCGTTGATACGTCTATACAGGTTTGGGGCCAGAACATTCTGCTGGAAGAGATTCTTGTCCCATATATGACCTGAAAAAGGAATAGAATATGTGAATTTGACCAGCCATTCCCACATTTTTCTTGCCTCACTTTCATTAAACAGCATACATGTACATGTATGTACATATGGTCACCTCATAGAAGAACACTTTCACATGTCATTCATCCAGTCAACTTTGAATCTGTTGAATATGGTTTCATTTTCATAATATACAAATTTTGCATAGAACCCAGCCCAAGATATATAAGAAAATATCTTTCAATGTGTTTTGTTTCATTCATCTCTCTAATTACTTTTAAAGTGGAGGTGATGATAGATAATGTATATCCGTACATTGATGTTCCATTTTGATGAAAGCATCCATAAAGCCATCAATCCTTTAATCATCTATTCCCTAAGATATAGGACTGATACTGTGGTCTTTAACCAGTATTTTAAAATAATTGAGTGTACCCAACAACAAATACACATGTAATAGGAACCAAGGTCAAGCTTTATTTTATTATTTTTTTTTTATTTTTTATAAATAAATGTTACCTTCACTTCGGAGGTAGTTCAGTATGGAATCATCCCAACTCCTTGACCAGTTGGCCAGGTAGCGCTTGGCCGAGAAGCCTGGACGGACTGACTTGTAAGGCCCATGAGACCGCTTATTGTGTACAAACCCTAGGAAAGGCTGGTGGCTCGGGTCGACCTGCGAAGCAGCAGGCTGGAAGGTTTGCTGGAATTGAGATAGCAAACATGAATTTTATGAATAATAATCTGACATTACTAGAAAAAGAAGTGCATGGGAAGTATCAGAATTTTTTTTTCCAAGGCGAAATATGTATGAATGATTAAAGATAACTTTACATTATCATAATCAGCTCTACATGTACATGCAATCTACGAGAAAATGTATTTTTATCAATACAGGTAGATACATGTATCTAAAAATAAACAATACAGGCAACAGGCAACAAATCTCTACCATTCAGATGCGTGCAGAGTATTGCAAGTCTTTTCATCTACGGTAATTCATAATATTATTGTTTAAAGCATGCATCACTCAATCTATTTATAATTACCAACTGTGTACCTGGGCATATGTCATGACTATACTTGTTCCACAACCTTATTTTATGATTGATATTTTTTTTAAAGTGTATAAGATGGGTCTATAGATAAAAAGTGGTATACAGGGTGTACATGAAGTTAGGTAGACCCTTTAAGGATTTTCCTTGCATAATATGAACAAGATTTGAAAAGAAAATACCCCTCCAGGCCAGTCAAATATATAAGAGACCCCTATCCAAGAGTAAAATTTTGATCTTTAAACTCTCTCGAGAGTCTCACCTGTCTCGTGCCGCTACCATACGACAAGACAGCGTTGCGTAGATCACTGATTGAGTTGAAGTAGCTCGAGTCCTCTGCCTCCATCGACCTCTTCTTGCCGTCTGCCCCCTCCTGCGAGGTCAGGGCGAGGTCTTCCGCGTAGAGGAGCAGCGCCCCCTTCCTGGTGGTGTAGGTCTTGTGAACCCGCACCTCCCGAGGTGAGACCTGCTTCGACTCCTTGGCCCACGCATGCTGCTGTAAAGGGGGCAGGTAGAATCGACGACCTTGGATGTTGTGGTAGTCCTTCAAAAGAGAAAAAGAGGTAGATTTGGTGGTTGAGCACATGTTAAGTCCAGTGGCACCCTGTTCACTTCCCTTGCAAACTGATACTAGCTTGAAAATGAATAATCTTGGCCGCAATGAAGAATTTGTTCTTCATTTGGTAAGTTGCGCATTACATTACTTTTTTACAGGTGGAGCATTAAGAGTTGAAGGGGAAAAATTATCAATAGGGTTCTACATGTAGCATTTCATGAAAAAAAAGTTCCTAGATTCTCTCATAAAAGAGTATTAAAATTCCATCATTTTAAACACAAAAACTGAAAGGCCATCACACTTCATAGCCAGTCACCAAGTTTTGTTACTCTATTTGGGCACAACAACAAAAAAAGAAAAAAAAAGAAAAAAGGAGACCAACTATTTTCTTTTCCCATGTTATCAGGATAAATGGGAACTATAAAGTAGACCTAGAGCCTTAGAGGTCTACTAATCTATAATATAATTTTCAGACTGGAACATTGTTTTGGGGTGATGAAACAAAGAACAGTAAATGGGTCACTCGTGCGCAAACAAAATTAAGAAGTTCACCTCCAACTTTGACACATATATTTCATGCCCCGCCGGCCGACAATGTTCAACAAAAAAGAAGAAAAAAAATATGCAACAAAGTGATCAACAAATTTCAAGTTTAAAAAATCACTTTCTTACTGGTCTAGTCTAGACTAGTAACTAAACTAGACCCTAAACAAAAAATACTTCAACTTAGCCTGCTTAGGGCCGTTGCTGTTACTGTTAGGCTTAATGTTAAGGCCCTTATTTGACAAGATAATCAACAATGACAAGACCCAATCATCATTGAGTCGAACATCATCATGTTTCTGCAAATGTAGGCTACCTCCGGTTCGAGGCAAACTTCCAGCTTTCTTTGTCCATGTTGTTCTTTCTCCTCTCCTATTCCTCTGCTCAGTAATGAAAGACCAGGGTTGGAAGACTTTGACACTACAGTTGGCTGAAGAGTGAACATGTTTTGTTTTATGGGCGAAATTAGATGCCCCGAGTCGATCAAGCTGCTAATAAACTGCAGTGCAGTGCGACTCGGTCAGCCCTAACGGCTCGATAATTGATTGGTTGCATAGCCCTAGCCGCAGGCGCAGGGATTGTGACCGACCCGCTTCAAAGGTAACGTCAACGTATTTTCTACTTCGTCTTTCAAATATCTCGAACTTTTCGCCTTTCTTCTCAGCTTTCAAAAATATTGTTTCCAACACAATCTGCAGTTTTCCTCTCCTATACTTCTAAAGAGCGATTTATAGTTAAAAGATGACTAACAAAGTCTCATAACCAGCTGTTTCAAAACTGTTGATAACTTCTGCAAGGCCAAAAATCAGCCCATGGGCACCGCCATATTGTTTGATCACGTGATAAGGTTGCCGTGCAGCGCCTGACGACGTCACGCATATCTGTTCGTATCGACTTTTAGCTCGTACTTCGCACCGAGTAGGTGGTCGTATTATGTCGAACCATTTATGTGGAAGATTATTACATTGCAGCGAGGTAACTGCTAATCAATAAATCGAATCGGGGATACAAAAGAAGAATTTCATACGGAAATATCATTCGTCGAGAGGCAGAGAGATATTGGAAGTAGGAAAAAATGTTTAAAGAGGAAAAAAGAGAATTAAAAAAAAAACCAGAGGCGGGGGCTGCGTCGCAAGGGGTGATTTATTTTCTTGTTCTTCTTCTTATTATTAACATTTAAACAAAGTGCCCTTTTTTTACTCCCCCCCCCCC
>BEXV01000919.1:148475-159066 GCA_003118195.1 Hemicentrotus pulcherrimus
AAATGCAAGACTGGACAGTTTCGGGTTAGATGATGCATGCACAGAACACATGATGAGGTACCCCCTGATGCGATCCGGAGGTACCTCATGATGCAATAAGGAAACATTTCTGATGCATGTCAGCAACGATCGCAAAAATGCATGTTTGCAATGAGGTGACGTTCAATTACTTCGAATTCAAAGAAAAATGATAAACAAGGAACGGATGTAAATCCCATTGAAGCATAGGCATGCGTCGGGTACGCCTGTATAAAATAATTCGTTACAAATCTAAGAATGGAAGGAATTAATAGACGAAGAAAGGGAGTGAACAGTATAAAGAATTGGATATTAATGCCTACAAAACATGGAAAAACTTACCGATACTCTATGTAAATCCATTTCATACAAATTTTAAATTTAGAATTGTAATTTTGACATGAATTATAGATTAAGGAGGAATAAATGAAGTTAATTTGTATTTTGTGCTCCAGTCCATATAAATAATGTTTTATCTAAATAATTCAACGTAAGAATTACCGACTAAAAGGAATTACAGAAAACAGAAAAATGTTTATACAATGTATGTAGTCCCACACAATTAAATATATAATTTAGCTTTCAATAAATTTTTATTTAAATGAATTTTATATGAAAATAGATTTATAAAAACAAAATTACTTGAGCTTTTTGCTTTCAAGACTGTCATATCGCATATAAAATTTATGATTTACAAGAAATAATGTCAAACAATTATTGAAGGGAAAAGTCTGAACGGATGTTGTAGACCATTTTCAGACCCAAAACCTCCACCTCCATCTCCCCTCCCTATTTTTTCGCAATCACCCCCTAGCATTACCCCCACTCACACATTAGTATACACCGTGTTCTGACCTTATTTTCGGGACTAAGCAAACAAGATCTAAATCATACTTTAAAGGTTGTTTACTTTGGTTCTGAATCTAGCCCAATTAGTCCCATTTTTTGGCGTCGTGGATCAAAAACTTGTAGGGTTTCCTAAACCAACACCCATTCATTTATGACCATTTCCGACAAACAATGTTATTCCAACCGACGAGCTCTCTCATACTTAACGTGGTCCGACAGCTAGCCTAACTCTCAGGACAAATCCATTTTAAGATTCAAAATTTATTTATTTATTTCCAATGACATGAAATCAATACATTCATGAACAGTAGCAACAAGTTCATCGACAACAAGAATAGATTCATGAACAATAACAAGAAAGTTATAAAGACATTGTAAATGTGGAAAAGAGGTGGTCTGTAAAAAAAAAAAAAACAAAAAAAACAAAAAAAACAGCTTGTCAAACACATATCACCTTTACATGAACAGCAACAAAAACGATTTTAAAAGAAGTAGATTAATAATAACCTTTTTCTGCTTCAACATCACTTTGAGAATTAAATATGTCGTACAAATGAACTTCCTATCATTGTGTATATTTAAGAAACCATATCTATTCTTCCTAACCGAATTTTGTTCCAGATATTAAACCTAAATTATATATTGCATATACATAGTGACTTTAGAACTTGTCGCATTGGAGGGCTCAACAAGAATCAAAATGATAATAGTGTTCTACGCTTTTGTTCGTTTGCAAAAATACGTAATGATTTTTTAAAATAATCATTACGTATTGAAATGAATCAAAATATATACCAGCACCTTGGAAAATGTGAAATTAATGGACTCTAATTCTAATTTTGTACTGCATGAATACAATGGATGTCAAGGAAAGTGTACTTGTTTTATTTTAACAATTCGACGAGTATATAAAACTATATACAAAGTATATTATTCTTAGGACGTAGTTGAATATAGTATGAGATGTATGTATGTTCGTATGTATGTAACATATTATAGTTCAATGCTGATATATCTAAGATAATATTACGAAAAACTACTATTACTATGATGTTCTTAAAACATATTTTCGCCAAATTATGGTAAAACAGAACTGTAGGTGTAAAATGAAATGCGTTGCCTTCTTAAAGTTGTTTTGCTATTGTTTATTTAGTCGCATGTAGATCATAAACATGTAATATGATGAACCATGCAGAAATTACTAAAAACATGGTATACCTGAAAATAGGCTAGCTACAGCGCACCACCCGTCTTAACCACTCTAAGCTCATCCCAGAGGCGATAAGACAGGAGAGAAAAGGGGGCAGGGTAAATGCCCTATAACTCTTCTCAGAATGGGTGGTGGGGAAAAGCCATAGAATGATGAGAAAAGCAAACAAGGTGATAATAAATCCCAAACGGATGGATTATTGGTTTGATGGACAGGGTGAAATCCTTTAATTGGATTGGAGGATCTTTGTTCTTAGTTTATTGGGGTGGAATCAAGAGAACTTGGGTTTTTTTTTTTTTANACCTTTTTCTGCTTCAACATCACTTTGAGAATTAAATATGTCGTACAAATGAACTTCCTATCATTGTGTATATTTAAGAAACCATATCTATTCTTCCTAACCGAATTTTGTTCCAGATATTAAACCTAAATTATATATTGCATATACATAGTGACTTTAGAACTTGTCGCATTGGAGGGCTCAACAAGAATCAAAATGATAATAGTGTTCTACGCTTTTGTTCGTTTGCAAAAATACGTAATGATTTTTTAAAATAATCATTACGTATTGAAATGAATCAAAATATATACCAGCACCTTGGAAAATGTGAAATTAATGGACTCTAATTCTAATTTTGTACTGCATGAATACAATGGATGTCAAGGAAAGTGTACTTGTTTTATTTTAACAATTCGACGAGTATATAAAACTATATACAAAGTATATTATTCTTAGGACGTAGTTGAATATAGTATGAGATGTATGTATGTTCGTATGTATGTAACATATTATAGTTCAATGCTGATATATCTAAGATAATATTACGAAAAACTACTATTACTATGATGTTCTTAAAACATATTTTCGCCAAATTATGGTAAAACAGAACTGTAGGTGTAAAATGAAATGCGTTGCCTTCTTAAAGTTGTTTTGCTATTGTTTATTTAGTCGCATGTAGATCATAAACATGTAATATGATGAACCATGCAGAAATTACTAAAAACATGGTATACCTGAAAATAGGCTAGCTACAGCGCACCACCCGTCTTAACCACTCTAAGCTCATCCCAGAGGCGATAAGACAGGAGAGAAAAGGGGGCAGGGTAAATGCCCTATAACTCTTCTCAGAATGGGTGGTGGGGAAAAGCCATAGAATGATGAGAAAAGCAAACAAGGTGATAATAAATCCCAAACGGATGGATTATTGGTTTGATGGACAGGGTGAAATCCTTTAATTGGATTGGAGGATCTTTGTTCTTAGTTTATTGGGGTGGAATCAAGAGAACTTGGGTTTTTTTTTTTTTACATTGGAAGGGTAACTATTGACCTGGGTGATCGGTGCGATTGTTCATGTGCTGATTGATGAACTGACTTTTGACTCGTACTAAAGAATATTTGTAGGTTTTCACGTTCTTTAGAATGTTTTTGTTCGTCTACTGTCAATGTTTTTTTTTTACTTAGTTGGTTGCGTTTGATTTTTGTTATAATGGTAATGACATCAATATGGATCTATGTACGTAAATGTTTATTTCAGAATTTGATAAAGTGGAAAGCACAATGAAAAATATAAGCAACAGCAAACAAACAAATGTAAATGGTATATAATTATGAAGATAATCGCATAGAGGATGAAAGAGAATAATGAGCTAAAAACATCAATGAGGAAAGGCGCAATGAATTAATTAAAATTATGTAACGCTATTAAAATGATGTCTCGTCTTTTCTTGAGTTGCAATATGAAATTCTAACAACAGTGTACTTTCAATTTGCGTTAGAGAGAGAGAGGGAGTGAGAGAAAGAGAGAGAGAGAGAGAGAATCGATGGTGATAGAGACGGGGGGGGGGTGCATATTTAACTTAACTTCAGTACGTGGATTTTGGATTGTGTGATATAAAATAGCACAAGAATGTGTTTTTTCTACTTTGGCGAAACGCTTTGAAGAGCCAAGGTGTCGCTCGTTTTGTTATAGCCCCCTCTATAGAGGTGCATTCTCAAAATCTGTAACTGGTAAAGATGAGTACTGTTACTCTAAAAATTGTATAAGTTGAGCGCTCATTTTGTTTTTTTAGCAAAGGAGCTGCTAGTATCAATTTCGAGGGGGGTAATGAGATTTAGTAAATAAAAAAGATTAAACTAACAAACTAAGTAAATTTCAAGTTGAAAGCATATTAGATTTTTACAATAAATGACTGCTAAGAAGTGGTATAGCCGCAACAAATATAGGTTCCTTGGATTGTATCACACAGGAAAATTTGGTGAGACATTTTTCAAGCGGAATAAATTCAATTTACGTGGACGCGTCTATCGTTTTGTTTCCCTATACACGCATACAACCATACACTTGGCAATGATGGTTTAAACCTACTCCAGGGACATAGCATGTCTCTGCCTACTCCCTCTCTTTTCCCGTGAAAAATAATATAATAGTCGGGTCTATGGTTGGAGGAAATAGTTTATCCAAATACCTCACAGGCTTGCATTGTACACGAGAGCTCGCTTGATTTAGTTGTAACAAAAGATGGTTTTTCTGACGGTATGTTTGAGTTGTTTTCTTTTCCTCATTTCCCTCGCTTGCTTTATTTCTCTCTCTCTCTCTCTCTCTCTCTCTCTCTCTCTCTCTCTCTATCTCTCTATCACTGTTCTAATTGAGAGAAATAGGTTTGCGTGAAGAGGACATCTTTAAGGGGGGGCGACGCAATAATTTTTAAAAAGCAAGAGCTAGACGAAATAACATTTCATTTATATTCATTGAAATATTCATAGTCCTCAACTCCTCATACTCGAATTTTTTTCGGGGTTTTATTTCTTCTTCTTTCATTNCCTACTCCTTCTCCTCCTCATGTTTCTTCTCATTCTGCTACTTTTTCTCCTTCTCCTCCTGCTGCTACTGCCGAGGCTCCTCCTCCTCCTCTTCTACCGAATTTTGATCTTGGTGTACATAATCTATCTTCCCTTTTTCGAATTATATCAAGTTTAGCAGGATCTAAACCGATTTTAAAATTGATTGCAACCGGTTTGTTTTAACCTTGTTTAAGAATGTCATTTTGCATAACCCAGTTAATTGCATTAATGGAAAAGTACATCAATCCCTCTGTGTTGGCGGTTTTTTGACAGAGGAATTTTTTCTCTTTTTTTCTCTCTGTTTTCCTTCTTTTTTTTTCTTCATTACTACACAGACATGCCCGATTGTAATATTCACCATGACTTGTTTTATTATGGTTTTCCTATACTCTTATTTTGTATCACTCCATTTATATCTAGAATGATTTGTTTGCTTAATTCTTTGTATACCTTTAATTTCGGAAAATATGTAATATTTCACAGAGACTGCTTAAGAATAGTGATTGCTTCATATTGCCCTCTTTTTGAATAGTCCGACAAAAAAGGGGACGAACTTAATCATAAGCGCTTGTATCTATTGATGACAATGACACGGCACCGCCGGGAAGGTAGGTGATAAGGAGTATAATACCTGTATCGAAATTGTGCTATTCTATGGGATATATCCTTCATTTCCAATGAGATAGACAGTAGTTTTTACTCGTATTGAGGGTGTATAGACACTGCTATTGACTGGAGGATCAGTGTATAATGTACTATTTTGACATGATAGATCACCAGGCGGACGGCCACAATGACGATGAACTTTTCGGCGGAGTTCACTGATATCTCATTAGTTCCCCAGTTCACACGCTAGATATAATACATTCACAAGTTCGTAACCATCAGTTGGGATTAACTGTCACGTTTCATAATGCTATTAATTTGTAAACAAGCATTCCCAAATACTGTGTGTGTGTGGGGGGGGGGGTCATGTACTGATTTGATTCATACTTAAAGGTAAAGACCAGTTAAGGTCGTGCGATTGCATTGTGAAAGAAAAGTTGTGGAATCGATCAGAAAAGGTTGATCATCTAGCATCTAGCATCTGCAAGGTTCTGGAATCATCAAAATTATAAAAAATTTGGCCCATTCTTCGTAAAGTTACAAGCACTATACACAGAAAGATGTATATGGGACTACCCTGTATCTCTCACAGACCATGAGAAAAACAAATTTACCAAATATATGAATTAGTAGGCGGTTTCCCAGCAATCTTTTTTTATCATCATGTGTTAGTCAAAACATATTCTTTCACATTATTGGTAATGGGAGCTTCCATTTCATTTTTTGAAATTGGGGCGTTTCCAATACTGGTCTTCACCTTTAAACATTAAAAAAAAAATAGAAGAGAGGAGAGGAAGTAATCAATAAAAACATAGTAGTAAAGTTCAATCTGAAATGTTTGCTCAAATTAATTCCGAGCATAAAATAAGAATGGCATAGTTGAAGCAAGAATCAAATATTGATTTTGTAAACACGTAAACAAACATATTCTTGGTTTCATTTGACAGAGAAAAAAACTTTGCATTTAGGCCCCTTGCTCTGAGATGGTCGCATTATCAATAGTTATACTTTTTAATGTAGTTGTAAGTTTATGTGAAAGTGAAACGAATAATGGCATGGATAAGATTCGTTTTCAGATTTTAATAAGACAGTATTCATGGGAAAGATGGTTACTCTGAAACATTGTCCACAATTTCTTCATGTTTTCACTGGCTTTTAATCTATCACAATTATTGTTATAAAGTGTTACTTGCTTGTTTCTTGATTCTATTTTGGCATTTGTCAACATAATATAAAGTAATGTACAAACTAGGTACTTGTATATTATTAACTAAACTCAAAATACATATATTATAATCATATCATAATACATAAATCAATTAAATAATTATACCTTTAAAAATACAATTAAAAAATCAAAAATCAAAATATGTAGGAGACCGCCATATTAAGCTAGAGCTTGAAGATAATGGCGGCCTAAGGAAAGGTAATGATTTTAATTTATTTCCACTACAGCTAAAAACGGTATCAAATATAAACATTATCGATGCGCTTGATATAAAAACATTTTCTTTTGTTAAATTATAGGATTACTTCACTATTCATGTCAACTCCACCTGGTAAGTGTGATGCATTTACGACAACATTTTCAAAGAAACGTTTTACACAACGCTATACAGCCACAGACGTACATATTGATTGGTTTCGAGTTTTTTTTTTCCTTCGACTGTCTGTACAGTGTGAGTCAAAAAAAAAGTTTACTCCTAGAATATTGCTAATTATTTTTAAAAATCGTCTGTGAACAGAAAGTTATTATACATCTCATGAAAGAGTTTTTTTATCCCAAATCATTTGGTATCATTTTTGTGTGGTATGTGTTCACGCTTGGATGAACAGGTGGCATTGATTGCGAGAGTGCAAAAGTCGACTTGCGCCAAAATTGCTTATGTGATGTCTAAATAAAACAATTGGGATTTGGGTATTAAATCGGGTTTTGCTGATCCAAATAACATCCCTAACAAACTTAAACATGCCACACATATCAAATATCGAGTATCAAATATCAACGAACATTTGTGCGCGTGTGTGCGTGTGTGCGTGCGTGCGTGTGTGCGTGCGTGTGTGACTTTACTTCTGCAAAAAGCATATGCAATGCATTTCATTTGATACATCCAATTCATTCTCTCACTTTTTTTGGACTCACACGGTATTCTCACTCTATAATCTTTTAAGAAGCATTCTTCTGGTGTCATCTTCATCTCACCTACCCATTAAATCCTGAATGTGGATGGGGCCCTCGAGACCCAAACAGACCGAGGCTACCATTTAGGCACGTGAAAACCCTGTTTTAATTTATTCGCCCTCGCTAATGGTCTCATTTTCGGGCCCATTATCTGGTGGGACTAGCGAGCGCGGCATCGAAAACGATTCGGCATTCAGTTGTCACATTGGGAAGATTTATTGGATGTTATCTCTTTGTGTAAAAGCGCGATTATCCGAAACTGTCGCAATTCTTAAGGATGCTCATGGGGGATTTATCTTATTTTCCTTTCAGCTTTATATGACGGAAGATTTTTTTTTTTTGCTCTCAATTTTCAGACACTGAGGGAGGATAAAAGGGTTCACGGACAACTTCTGAGGGGCCGGGGTCTAGTGGTTAGAGGGCTGCCGTGCGGTGAACCGAGGTCAAGGGTTCAAGTCTCAATATTGTAAAGAATGCTCATGAGGGAGGATTTATTAATCTCTATTTATTTTCTTTTTTTAACTTCAACTTGAAGACACTAAGCGAGAACGAAAGAGTTCGAGGAAATTTTCTGAGGTGCCGAGGTCTAGTGGTTAGGGGGCTGCCGTGCGTGAACCGATGTCAAGGGTTCAAGACCGTTCTCGGATAAGCCGCCGCAACATAAATGATTTCTGTTGAAAGAGTCAGAAATAAGGGAAATAATGGAATGATTATGTAGTGGAGTGGTCCAGAGGTGAATGCTACGTTGTATACCAAGGCCATTAACAGCAATAATTTAAAGCCCCATCACGCTTATAGTTATATCGGAAATTGGAGTTGCGTTTGAAACATTTTTTATAACATGGCAAAACAATTTTTTTTTTTTCAAGAAATGATGGGAAGTAACTGGGTTGACTTTATATCTGTAATTAAACTCGAATGTATGCTCAAAATAACCCTGTTCAACATTTTGTTCTTGGCTTGTGTTACTTTCCTTCTATAAATCAAAGACGGTGAAGATATGGCCTCTTCCAAAGAGATCAACCCTTTTCATTGTTCTCCTAAAACGTCTTCATTTCGTATTATTCTTTGCAAAACTGCAATAGATATACTCCTGTATCAGTTACATATGGAACTTCATGGTTACATGTCTCATGCCTTAGCAACGACAGCAAAGTGGATGAAATAGCGACATAATGTTTGTTTGTCTTTCATGTCTTTATGCACTATATATTTAAAATTCCTGAAGTATATACTATCACAAAGATAATTCGAAAATTCCATGTAAATGGGACAATTTATAGTCGCTCTTCCGCAAAATTATTTATAATACACAGTTCCCATCGCGTGACCATTCTTACATTCGAAGTGCCCCCCCCTCCCCCCGCGCCCTCCCACNTTTCTGCCTAATCCTCGACGTTTGATTGATACTTGGGCCTTTCATGCCCCATCCTTTGTGCCCCCTCCAAAATGATTCGTTTTTCTTCTTTCGAATCTGCTCCCATCGCCTTTTGTTGGTGCGAAATTAAAGCTGACAACTCGGACAAGCCTCCTATTCAGAAGGGGAATAATAAATGCGTCTGCCCTTTCTCTCTCCGTGTTTCATTCCGAATTGCCAGGAGAAAGAAGGTTAGTTTGTGCGCTCTGTTTCTCTCTTTTGGGAGCCAAAACATGAATTATGACTTCTTTCTGGTCCTGTTTACCTTCCCTTCTCAAAGTGCAATCATTATTATCAAGAAGACTATAAGCGATGGGGGTCGTAAGTCAGCGAACGTTGGTTTTGTTTCATTACAAAGGATATAAAGACCAACGTGTACTCAATCCCAAATATTCTCCTTTTTTGGAAATATTGAATTGACATTACAAATGTGATGTAACAATAGATTTCACGATAAGGGTTCATCTTGCTGATTTAGGGAATACCATACAATTTGCAATGTTTTTTTCTCTCGAAAACAAAAATTAAAAGACAGTTTTTTCGGCGGTAAATTGGCGTTATGATTTTGGCTCTTATGCTCTGTATGGGTAACATAGCAGAGAATACTGAATATATTATATCTAAGGTGGGTGAGGTCCACCTCGAGCTACTGCATAATGGTTATCTCGAGTTATGATTATTGTGATATAGTTTTAAATACAATGAATTTTAAACAAAATGAGATAGGCCAATATTTCGAGCATTGTTTATAAATGTACTAGTGAAACACTTTTAAAGGTAAATGATTAGCGTCACTGTCTTTTCAAAGATATCGTTTTTATTGCCAAAAGTGAACTGACGAGTAATAATGTCCCAGGTATGTAGGCCTACATGATTGTGTGCTACGAATCTTCGTGTGGTAGGGTGGAGAAGACGGAGGTGGAGGAGGGGTAGAGGGGAAGGGGTAGGGTGGGGGAGGGGGTAGGGGGTCGATGGCCGACTTTATTCACTTGCTTCATTATTGTGTTCGTGGTTATGGTTATGGATATCGGGAGTTCAAGGTGGCTCTTTTCTTGTGGTTTCCTATTCACTGTTCATCCTGTTCTGCGCTATTTTAAATGGAGAGGGGTCAACACACTGACGAAATAGCAGCAAAATTTAAGTTTTTAATCTCTCTCTCTCTCTCTCTCTCTCTTCAACCTGGCCTAGGACCTTAAGGACCTACAAGACTAGAAAGCTTGTATGGCATGCGAAAAGTAGAGACCTGCCTACCTAACCAAGCATTTGGTGTGTACTTTTTCTTCGATATGACCAATTTTCATACGTTTTTCTTCTCTTTCAGTCCTTTTCTCATTTCATTTGACTGTCTCACATATTATGAACACCAACGGACGCACAACACGCTCCCGAATCTATTCATGATTTTCTTTTTCTTATTTTTATCAGCTGCCCTTGATAAAATGTAGCTCTTGTCTGTACTGTAGTCCA
>BEXV01000920.1:20011-40337 GCA_003118195.1 Hemicentrotus pulcherrimus
AAGAGAAGAGAAGAGAAGAGAAGAGAAGAGAAGGGATTCGGCAACCCTCCAAAAAGTCTGACACTCCTCCGAATTTGTGCCACCAGTGGCCCTCGCCTTTGTGTTGTCTGTCCGTTTATAAATATTTTACGAAAACGAAAACGCTAACTTCAGCTATAATGTGGAATAAATCAAAATGCCATATTGAATTTATACAGCCTTCTTTCATACTTAATAAAATTCCCTAGACTCCTTACAGTACATGAAGGCCATTAGTTTAAATATTATTGACTTGGTAGTCACGACACTTTTCTTTGTAAGGCATATTATTCGTTTGTCTGAAAATATCCATTACACAAAATTAAATTGTTATCACATATCTTGGACTATACTTTTGATGATACGATCATTCCTGTTTAAGTGAGTTTCGGTTCAATTTGTCAATTTGATGTGATAACACTTCGCTTGACCATGGTTTGACATGCCTTTCGTATCGGGGGTTGGGATACGGGTCACAAGTGTTATACATTTTATACCACTTTTGAGGGATCTAAATGAAATATTTTCCCGTCCATTTTTTCAACATGCTCCTCCCCCATTTTCAAATTAAGTTAGCGCCCCTAGTCTTACTCACCTTCTACTGACATCAAACCATCTGAAGTCTACCATGACCCTGGTGTAAGGTTCATTTGCCTGCATCAGATAGGAGCAATCGATGGTGACGTTATAAAGGTCAAAGGTTAACTGGTTTGAATGAGATTTCAACTCCTTGCTGAACGACTCCACGCCTGCCGTTGTTACTAGGCAACTGCCGTCATCGGAAATAAGAATATCTGTTTCGGTGAAAACAGTTTTATTTGGTTTAATGATAACGTAAAATATTTTGATGGAGTTTTTATTCCGAGGAATGTTTTATCGCGATTTTCAAAACTGTATTTTCTGTCATGATTACCCGCCATATTTCCATCGGGTTTCAAAATTAAAAAGTGAATTCTGACATCGGGCATGTAAGGGAATGAGAGTAGTAGTGAAATAACTCATATTCCACGTATATTTTGGGTTGAAGATCAGGCCTGAATATTTGCAAAACTTGATAAACAGGAGGTGTGGACATTGACCGTTTGCAGGCCCATATCATAAGCAAGCTGTACCTACTCTATTTCTTATAAAGCAACCATTACTTGGACCGGTTGTTTTTGCCGAAAATTTGAGGAACGACACTTGTCGGCAAATAGGACCGGCACACTCCCTCCCCACCCCAGGCCCAGGGGAGAACACCCCTGTCGTAAACTTATGTGCCATTATATACAATTCAGTAGAAAATGTTACACTAAAATACTAATGCACTGACCTGTTGATATGTTAGGCTGATTCGCAGTGTCTGGTGCTGTCTGTCTCGCCAGGCATGCCTCCACCCTTGTACTTGAAATGTGCCACAGAAAACAACACATGAATGTAATACTGATTCCGTTTCTTGCCATTTTATACATTGAGTGCAGGCAATATATTGCAGTATTTTAATTGAATTTAATACCGGTTTGTAAAAGTTTATACTGTAAGGGATACTACGAGTTTGCTATTTGGCTAGTGTTTGAATAAGTTCGCAATAGAGAAAAGGAGAAAAAAATCGAACTTGTTTGCAGAATGTTGCTAGGCAAACTTCAACTTTGGGGGACGGTATGCGATGCCCTCTCTCTCTCTCTCTCTCTCTCTCTCTCTCTCTCTCTCTCTCTCTCTCTTATAAGTTCGCAATAGAGAAAAGGAGAAAAAAATCGAACTTGTTTGCAGAATGTTGCTAGGCAAACTTCAACTTTGGGGGANTGATATTGTTTTAACACCCAAAAAACTGTTTAATTATTATGTGTGCTTGTGAAAACTATGATAAATCTATATTCTATAATGAATCTTCTGTTTTTATCATCCAATGATCTTATGAATAATAGAATACAACTGTGAGTTATCTACTTTTGCGAATCCAAACAAAATCGGACTTTCCAAAAACTTGTTTTGGCCGTTAACCATCGCAGCTGTTCAAGGTATACTTGTATGACTATAGTTGGATCTTCTGTTACATGTATACCTGAAAATCCGATTATTGACCCTAACTGTTCGGAATCATCTTTCATCGCAACACTTCGAGTTAATCCATTAAAACGAGGGAACTTATTCATTAGAGAACGACATGGACGATGGACTGTTCACACTCGTGTTTTAATTAGTGTCGAGTTATCACATCAGCTGTGACGGCCGGCCATGACCCGACCGGGACGAACGGTCGGATCCGCCTGATTGCTTGGTTCTAGATGGTCGAGTATTGGACCAAACTCACACACCTAGTAATGATGAGCTAAAGTTTGGGGATTGATAGGTTGACAGTCGTTAATCGTCTGAATTTTTTTTCTCGAAGTTTTGCTTTTACCCGTTTATTTCTGCATGGTAAAATATTCTGTCGAAACCACATTATTGTAGCTTTCGTCTCGCACTCACCACATGTCACTATTTTCTTCGAGTGCTATTTTTTAAGTTTATCATCGTTACCAATCAACGAAATAGACATCAAATATGGACTATAATTGGGTTATCAACAAAGTTTACGTATTGACCTCTATCATATTTTTCAAGTTCATTTAGTGCAAATTCATTTATATGAAAATACAAAAACATGTTCAGTGTTTGAGGCTTGCAATGTTGAGTTTCCTATACACCACTTTAATCCAAGATTCAACCTGCGGAGACCTGATCAAAATGATCAAAATTCTGCTATGTTATAAGTACCATTAATGCTCTTCAAAGTACTTTGTTAAATTTCTATACTTTAAACAAACTGTAGATCTAGGTTGGTTAATTGTGAGGGGTGAACTAAGGATGAGCCACCGTTGTCACCAGGGCGTGACTGCCACTGGGGTTACTGTCACGGGTAGAAATGGGGCGTGTCAGTCCCACCCTAAAGCCTACATGTCAGCATCAGTTTCTGATGGATGACCCGACATAACGCGTTAATTAAATACATCTTTTGAATGCGTGGATGAGAAAATGTACTGAGAAATACTATTTGGGTTAAATTTAATACTCATTTTTTTTTTTTTTGTATTCTGTATTCATCTTGAAGATTAAGCCAAGATCATTCAAGATTGCAACTTTTGAAGTATAACACCAGACTTAATAATAATAATTACAGTGCTTATATAGCGTCTAACACTTACTTTGTCAGAAGTCTCTATGCGCTCTACAATAATGCTGCATAATAACTCTGGCTTTAGCAGTGCAACTGGGTCTTAATTGAGCTTCGGGACCTTTGTTTTAATATAGGCCTTCAGTTTTCCTTGAATAATCAGTTTAATTTTTTGTTTAACGGTTCGATTTGATGATACAGTGTTGTTTTGTTATCTGATGTCGGGATTAAAAATGAAATCTGTATCCGCTAAGTATTGAACACTACAATAACAATAGGAAATATACTTAAATCAATAACAAAACAGTTTGAATGGCTGATCGTTTACCTGGTGTAACACCAGGTTTAACAGCGATTATTGACCCCACTCACTTCCCGCCCCAAAACAGGACAAAAATTATACTTCACCCTCCCTCACCATCAGAACTGGCACCTGGGCGTCAAAAGAGCGTGAAATCTCATTTTCAGCTCGCCAACGAAGAAAAGAAAAATTAATATCTCGTGAGGCTGGTTCAAGGAAACATATCTATCTTTACATCTGTAAATATTACTCTGATTCCGTTTCTTGAATATGCCCGTCGGCCCAGCTGTTCGCACCCCGAGCTGGCCCAAGAGGAAACGTCAGTGCGCTTCCAAAGGTTTTTCACTGATTGCTTCGGGCAGACGTTATTGTTTAGCTTTAAATATCATTTAGTACAAAGCGGGAAAAGGGCACGCGTCCAGGCAATTTCGGGTTGTTGCCGTGCGGGAAAAAAATAAAAGACGAAATTATTGGTTTCCCTCTAACTTGGGGTAAGTTATGTCAAATCTGGTAAGAATTTAGAGCCTGAAGCGGGTACCAACTTGTAATTGGTCTTGGCTTTTATAATCTAGGATTAATTAACAACAAGGATATCTTGTAATTTGCTTCATATTTAGAAACTAAAACTCGTGCTCAAAACCCGCTGCTAAGTTTTGTTTTTAATTAATCAATTTGAACTAATGCATTTTGGATTTGATTGCAATACTACAAGCAAATCATATGTCTTTGCTTGCTGTTTATCGCTAATGCTTTACCTTTAAACCAGGTTTATTCGGAACAGACTTCCTTGGATTTTTGTTTTGATTTCAATACTACAAGCAAATCATATGTCTCTGCTTGCTGTTTATCGCTAATGCTTTACCTTCCAACTAGGTTTCTCCGGAGAAGCCTTCTTTGGATTGAAAATATCTCTTCTATGAAATTTCAGTTTAGTCTACTTCGCCAAACTATTAAGATCTTGGATTAAATTTGTAATAGTTTTACCCGTTTACTGTGTACTGCCTATGGTGACAAGGCTTTAAGGAATGTAGTTCATTTTCGTCACAATGAATTAGACTGCAAGACATATCAATGACTATCTTTGACGTTAACCGAAAATAATAAGTTTCTTAAAAATTAAAAACACTTAAATTTCATTACCCTATAACGTCATCACCCTTCTGATATACATGTTGTGATTATGTTTAAATTGTCCTTTTTACATTTTTTTTGTCTATGCTAAGGCGCTTCAAGAACCTTGACAGCCAACAATGAATTCGTGACTTATATCAATCCCCCGTCATACCTTCTCATTCGACTCCATATTCTCCTTACCTTAAAGGTACTATGTCCCTTTTGCAGCCAACCTCAAATTCTGTAGAACTTTGCAGGAATTATGAATATGTCATGTATGTCCTATCTGTGAAATTTAAACATTAGCAGTGTCCTAATATTCTAACTATGCAAGGAAACCTGTTAACTTGCTAAACTTCACTGTCGACACTCTTGAGTGACTGACTGGCTTTTTTCCTTATTTGTATAACATACATAAAATGAGCTGTAAATAGTACATGAGCATTTGTCTACATCAATACCGGTAACCCACTTCTTGTGATGGCCAAAATTAAACTGATTGAATCTTTGCGCAGCATAAAACGTATGACCATTCGGTACAATGGTCTGAAAATCAAGACTATTACTTATTGGCTCTATATAGCTCCTAAGTCTATTTGAGAACTAATAATCGTTATTATCGGATTTGAAGACATTTTCAAGCCCCACCTTTTTTAAGGAAGTAATAAATTAGTATTATCTTTCAAATGCCGTTGGAATTTAACCTTTTCATTTTTGTTTTGCCTGCAAATGGGACATAGTACTTTTAATGACACTTCAAAGACCAGAAGGTATTCGGCCAACACTAGACGAGTAAAGTCTGTTTTCTAAGAAAATACTCAGTTATGATAATTTCAAACCAGTTCATTTTGATTCTTCTTAGCTCATGGAAAAGATTATTATATAATTCCCAGCATGACTCTGTCTTGTGAAAACTCAAGATGGCCTAAACGAAGCCAAATCATGTTATTACTAATTCCTCTCGTTATGTCGATTAATCTTTTTTCTGTCACCCATATCCTTCGCCTTTCCACTATACCTTAGTTCCTTTCTTCTATTTTGAATAAATCTGACACAGCCAGACCAAAACCGCCACCATAGTCTAAGAAGCCTGTAGAAGCAGATCCGGGGGTTCAAAGAGAACTAATCCCCCTCTCCCTCTGCTCTTATTAAAATATTAACTGGGTATCCGAAACAGTGTATGCTTTCTTAACCCCCCCCCCCTCCCCACATTAATTTTGGCACGTGCTTATGGTGTATTCTATACAGACAAATTGTTCCCGATCAATGTGTTTGCCCCCAACCCCCTCATCTTGAAAATGAAGCGACGCCCCCAGACAAGATGGCTGCATCAGAAGACACCTTGCCCGTCTTCCCCTCGTTCCTGTTAGTAAATACCATACTTCCTCCACCAGACTTCCGCCTCTTCTAGCCAAGGTGCCATCTTCAATTAGAAGAGTAATAGGATGGAGAACAGACAATAATGCATGGGATTCCATGGTAGCTTTGGATGAGTAAGTCATAGTGGTCGAAACCAGATGCTTTTCTTGTCCGTAGAAGAACATGGGATACCTTTCTTAAGAAAGGGACTATAAATATGTGAGATTGAATCACTGTTATTATCCCTCTATTTTTAGAATTCGTGTAACCTTGTAGCTTTCTGAATTGCATTGATATTTGATAATGGATACAAAATTATTATAAATTTACAAGTGTTGCATCTTCCACAGGAGAATATTAATATGTGCGTATCCAAGGAGGTCCACCCCCCCCCCACCCCCATGATCAAACTATGGAGGGAGGGAAAGAAAATGGGAAATTGTGTCAGAAATGATTCATTCCATCCCTACCATCCCGAAGACTACATAGCGGTGAAATCTAAGAATGAAGGGGTTTGAATAAGCACTGCAGCTCACCAACTTTAAAACACTTTCGATCCTCGCGGCAACACGTCGGGAAAGAAAAACGTATCAATAAGTCCCCCCTTTTCAAATATTACACGTCAATCCACCGTAGCATATGTGCGACAGGCAACGCTCAAAGCTCAGAGATTGAATTAGCTTGAATTAGAGAATTTCTGCCCTCTATTACCAAAATACTGATTATGACTTCCTGATTGGAATTTTCAGCGACGAAAACTGGATGTGACGAAAGACGGGGCCCCGCAAGTGCTCCAAGTCGAACGACAGAGGGTGTTCCAACTGGTGGTGGGTGACAATTAGCGGCTCTTGCTTCGATTGAATGATAACGGTTTCGGAGTGCAGACCCTGTCACGTATTATACAGGTACACCATATATTACAATATACTTTTTATCATTGGCTCTCAGGATTGTGAATCAAGCCTTCTATCTCAATACGCTGGTAAATTATTTGTAAACTGACTGACAAGTTCGGCGTTTTTTTTTTTCAACTTGCTTCCTGGAATTAGTCAAGGTTGAGCAATATGATTAAAACCACCAATTTGCTGATAACAAGTCACGAATTTATTTGAGGCGTCACACCCTATACAACCCATCCCTCCTCTTTGTTCGAACGCATCTAGGAGCCAAGAAAAATACACAAAATTACAATCGGTGAGCATTATTCGTGACTTGATTCAAAGATAGCTTCGAATCTCAACTTTAATACTACTGTTTGTACAATACCACCATGATTAGGATACGAAATCAAGAATATGTTGTGGAGTGACGCGTTAAGGGCGAGTACCCCCTCCCCCCCCCCCCCCCCCCNATCTCTCATTCGGAATACCAAGCAAAACGGTGCCTGCCCCCTCCTACCCAGTACCCTTTAAAAACTTAAGACCCAAAAGTCAACTGAAAATCTACATCGGGGAAGGTGACGACGTGCGTGTAGAGCTTGCCCGTATACGTGGCGCTGATGCAACCAGGAATGGGAGGGGTACCTCTCTCTTCTCCCTGCATTGGTAGACCGTACTTGGTAATAAGTCAACATTTCAACACAATCCTAAGCCCAAGTAAAACCCAGTGATCAGGTATCATAATGTGTTGGTGCAACGTTAGATTGGGGGCAACTGTTTCCCGAAGACGAGAGTGGAAGTCCCTGTAATTTGTCTGGACGCCTTGGTAATGACCCATTGACAAGTAACTTTAAGACAGTCTCTGAAAGAGACAATAGAATGTGCAGAGCCATTGTATAATTTGTGTTATTTGTGTATGAAGACTTTATCTAGGTTGACGCTGGAGCCATTTCAATTCTAGGATTAGTACTTGTTTCTTAGGTCTTTAGACATGGCAATTAATATGCAGTAACTGCTTCTTACCAGCTCCTGTCTCCTTCAACTCCAATGTTTTGCTGGAGGGAGGGGGTCAGAACGAATAAATATCCGGACACTCTCAATTTCACCATCACACGGGGCAGAGGCGTCGCTATATCTTGTTGAATGGGGTATAGGACCTGACATTTTTCCAACAGGCCATCAATGTCGCTGATTTGGTTACAAGCAATAGAATTTTAAATCTGCCGACCTCTTTTTTAAGTGAGGGATGTTGCCCCCACACAACCTAAACCCTGAGTGATGATATAATGTAGAGAGACTGAGCAAAACCTACTGCTCTCAGAAATGTCATATTTAGGTCAGCGTTATAAAGAGTTCATTACTTTCATTCTGTCTTTCCTCATTATGTTCAATCTGCCGGACCCAAAACGTTTGACAAAAGTTTGACGCTCATGACCTTTATATATCACAAAATAAGTAAATAAAATGGACCCCATACAGACGCTCCCGATTTCACGGATGTCTCATTTGATTTAAAACAAGATCTCAGTGAATGGATTGAATCGAAGAGGAAGGCAACACTTGTCACAATGTTCGCCGAACCTGAGGCTGAGATGTATTCATAGATTGATATGAATGAAGTGTGACTTCCGAAATCCTCCGGGCACTTTTATTTATAATCGACGACACCAGAAACCGTGATCATGTTTTTGCCAAGCCCACAGACGTGATCGATTTGTGTGTAATCTGGTACTAGATCATTCTATTGTAGATCAATCCACAATAAAGATTTCGAGTTCGAAAACATAGTTCGATGAGACCTCAGTATTATTTAATTTCCGAAAAGCCGTCGGCACTTTCGTGCAATCAATGAAGAAGTGCAACTATCCATGACCATGGTTATGTTTTCACCAAAAGTACAGACCCAGAGCGAACCATTTTATTTTGGTTTTAATTTCGACTGTTCATTTTCCGATTCCTGTGCAATCGCCCAGAAAGAAAAATTAATATTGTATTGTTTTCGACGAACCCTCACTGCTTCTGGCCAGAACGAGTCGACTTTAATCTGGTTTTATTCGGCACCTGCACCTGTGTAGAGGTGTCGTGGTCTAATGGATACGTCGCCGGACAGTAGATTACAAAGTTCCTGGTTCGAGTTCCGTCGCGTCACTATTGTCATTTGGCAAGACATTAATCGACATTTGCCTCTCTCCACCCAGGTGCTAAATGGGTACCGGTAGGAAGGAATTCCTTGAATGATGTGAGCACCAAAATTGGTAGCTTAGCAGAGCAGAGGTAATATTGGATCGCCTTGAGCACCTTGCCTGGCGAATATGTTCGCTATAAAATGTATATACATGTCCAATTCGTCACCTGCAAGCACTAATTAACGAAGAAAGATAACCCTGGTAATATTTTGTTTAAGTTTTCGACAAAGCCTGACCCCTAAGGCTCAGGTGAAGTCTGGTTTAAATTCTGTCACATAATCTCTCGGTATCCTATTCTCCTTGGATGCCCATGTAGTCAGTTTAAAAAATGTTTTCGACCAACCCGCAGATCCAAATATATCTAACCGAATCTGGTATAATTTCTGCAAATGTACACGATTTAGCTCTTGTTACACTGTTGGAACTTGCGTGCAATAACTTTTAAAGCAAAGCAACCCTGGTAATGTTTTAGACGAACCCACAGACCTGGATCGATCTATCTCGTCTGGTATAATTTCCTACAATTATGTCTTCATTACCCCGTGGTACGTGCATGCAATCAGTTTGGTCTATGGAGAGACAACCCCGGTAATGTTCTGGAGGTACCCCAGATGAAAGTCACCCTGTCCGCGGTCTGTCAGGGTCTGTCAGGGTTTCCGACAGGTTCTTTACTGCTTGCTGGTTCCAATATCCTGCAGCTGTCCATCCACGTACTAAGCAAGTAGAGGAGGAGGTGTCGACCAACAGGAGGCTCCGTTTAGAGCTGAACATAAGGGAAAGAAAAGAGCAGTTTCTATTGGAGTTTTTTCAACATTTTTTATTTCATCAAAATCGGTCTAAACTGAAAGATAGAGGGAATATTAGTAACTATATAAGTACTACAAAATGAAGAATTTGAATATATAAGATGGAAACACAGAAAACAGAAGTAGAGAATTAAAATTTGATACTAAGTAAAAACAGAGCATGACAGATACAGGTGGAGAGGGGGAGACAGATAGAGAGACCAATTGAAAGCCAAACTTTCCAAAATTTCGTTAAGTAATTTAGACGCCTTTCAAGTGCGTCTGTAGTCAATGGTTATTCTCCATCGTGCAGTAAAATTTTCCATTATAAACAAGATGAATTAAATTATCAAAATCTTTCTTGAGACGAAAATATTTTGTTTCGGAAGAAGAGGGAAGAGTAAGGCTGAGCAAATCACCTAAGAACACACTGACCTTCAATGCATCATCGTGTCATAATTATTCCAATCTGAAGTGCGTCCATTTAGTCGTGATTTACTGCAGCGAGTAATTAAGAACAATGGGTGTCAATTACACACACCGTTGAGCGTACATGGGACTACAGAGAAAGATTCGATGACATCATGGGTCAGCCAATGTCCCGACGGATTTTCATATCCATTTTCATCACTTTTTTTCTTGATGGCCTAGATCACATTATGTAGAAGACGTAATATAGTTGTCGTCAACACCAAATTCAATTTGAGGGTAATTTTTGGTGGATTTGGAAAGGGATTCTTGGCACATGGTATTAAAGCTTTGAATGTGTCAAGGCTTTGGTAATGTTTGAATAATGCGTTGTGCCGATGATTTATTGGTTGGTTAATATTTTGTTTTCATCAAAGCTAGCCGTTACGTCATCTGGTTCACATTATTACATCAATGATCATGATCAGATCTACATGTACGTTAGGTGTCGATAATCTTATTCTCATTATCAATATCAATACACGCATTCATTTAGTGAATTTGATTTAATAAAACATAAATGAACAATCATGATTACAATGTTCATTTTAATGTACTTGCCTAGCCTATAATCAATCACTCATATTTTGAGGAAACACCAACACATTTCATGACACCATAAAATACATGATCACACAGGCATACAGGTAAAAAAAAAAATGTTTTTGTGCTTTAAATGTTTCTATCTGATATCCAAGTATAGACCTATCGGAACCTTCCCCCCCCCCCCCCTTTCTCTTTCCGTCTATCTGTCTCCGCCTCTCTGTCTCTCTCTCTCTCTCTCTCTCTCTCTCTCCTTCTCTCTCTCTCTCTCTCTAACTCTCTCTCTCTCTTATTCCGTCTTTTTTTTTTGTCTACCACATTTCTACACTCTTCCCTTCCCTTCTCTTCCCCTCTCTGCTCCTCTTTCTCTCTTATATTCCAAGGAAAAAAATTATTTGGATCAGTGAATTAAGTAGATGCGAAGCCCGGCAAAAGTAAGAAAATATCCCCTATAACCTCTCAATAGCATCTCCTTTTATCTTAAAATTTTCAGAAGATATCCGAGTACACAGACATGAAAAGATTAGCAGCATATACAACGTCATGAGCCTTTATATTTTAAAGCTGATCTGCCATAGTTTACAGGAGGGATTAGAGCGCCCTGCAAGGTCACTGGACAGGTGGTTATCTCATCAACTCAGCTCTCAGTTAACATAAGAAAAAGAGATTGATGGGGGACCAATGGTCACCGATTAGGCACTGGTTGTTATATAGAGGGCGCAAGTAGCTACAAGTAATGCAGTGGGCCTTTAATTTTAAAAGTATAGAAGCTGGCGCTGGCGAGGATCGTCCTGTGTAACTCTTTGTCGACGGAGGCGCCATATCAATTTTAAAGGCCAACAGCTTCGTTATCAGTGAGTTTTGTTTGACCTATAAAGTTTGAGGTCATTGACAAGTTCATCTTTAAAAGGCCGAGAATAAGCTGCGTATAAACTGTGATAATCTTGTATAATTTAAATGATGACGAAGTACCAGATGCAAGGTGCCATAACTACATCACAAATACAAGTTTCCGCAAACTTCAACAATGCGCAGTTACTTGAATAGAACTACAATGAACTAACATGCGAATGTATTATAGGCCTACAATGAAGACTTAAGACTATCAATGATGACTCATATTGTTTGCGTGTCGAGTTCACATTTTAATTTCAGATGTGTTGTTTACAAAAAAAGTGTATGATGTGCGACACAATACTTCTTTCAAAAAATGTATACACATTCATGAAAACGTATAAAAGTTAAACCATACCTAAGTATGACAGGATGAGATTACACAATTACACATTGTTTATAACATCATATTCAATCCAAGTCTCTTTTCTCTCTCTCTATCTCCCTCTTTGATCCTCTCTCTTTCTCTCTCTCTCTTTCTCTCTCTCTCTCTTTTCACAATTTCCCTCATTATCCTATTTAATGCTAAGATAATTATGTGCATAAATAATTATTATACAATTGAAGTGGAATATTTGTACACAACATTACATTTTTAAAAACACAGAAGCAAGGAAGAAATGTATACTTGGACAGAAAAATAGAACAATATTTAAGTCTTATATCATAACTTCAAAGCATGATCTACGATGACATTGATATACTAACCAATATCCGGCGCCGTATAGCAAAATCATGTAAATGGGTTGTCATAATTTCATACTTTTGAAGCATTAAGGTTATTGTCCTTTTATTGCGTAAGTCAATACACTTGTAGATCCAAACAATATAAGCCCGTATATGCACATAATAATTATACACATAACATATCACGCACAAAAAAAATCAATCACCTACATTACACATGCATTAAAAAGGCTTCATGATCTACCTGCACATAATTTCGAAGACAAGTAACAATCATTATCGGTAAGGATAAGTACCAATAATGGCCTCCCCTCCTGATAATTTTATTGTACACACCTGATCGGAGAACAGAGTTTAAAATGTCATTCAGACACGTCGAAGGCACCATAATTATTGTATACTATAGTATCATAAATTGTAATATTATGTTATACATGGTGTAGTTATGGAAAAGATTATCGTTCTACAGTGTATTTCTAAATACAATATATAGTGAACGAAACGGTCAATTTCTTCTATTGATTTTCTTATGAATTAAATTGTATATACACTTTTAGTGAAATGTTACACCATGACCCATGAAAGCCATTGTTCAGTAGCCATCACTTGCCTACAAAAATAGAGACTGTATTTTCAAACTTACAAACATACATTAAGGTGAAAAATTCAATAACGATTTACGTGAATATCATTGTTTTTTAACGAATATTTTTTTTAAGTTAGAGTTTTTTGATTGCTTTTTTCATATTAAACAGAAAATTATGCGAATTATCGATCTATTTCTGTTGATATCCCAGCAAGTAAAACTCCTCACGAACTGATATTTCGAGTTTAGAGAATTGTGCTTATGTACAGGTGTATGATATACATGTGCTATAATGATGATTATTATGCAGGCTAGAGGAATATCATAGGTACGTAATAGTCAGATTACGTAATTATTACGTCTTATATGACATCCCGACAAAATGTGACTTTACAATCGGAAGTGTCACTGAGAGTCAGCGGTTAAAAGTTCAAGACTCTTCTGGAAGACTTCGCAAAATAAAACAGCGATTGATTTCTATCCGTCATTAGTCCGGGGTAACAATGGTCTCCAGAGATCCGAAAATAGCTCTTAATATCAAGAGGCTCTTCAGATCTTTGACCATAGAGTTCAAGATGATAATCAAGATTGAATGCCATTCCTGTTCATCTTTCTCGCATTACAGTCAGACAGGCCTGGTCTAAGACAGGAATTAACTTCGCATTCGTACTCATCAATTTGGAGCTATTAGTATTCAATCCATGCCTTTTTTTTTAAATATAAAAGTTCAGCTTAAAAAGGAAATCCCGATGTTGACTGATGTATGGAACATTCCTATCAAACTTAATATGTTAATCCGTCATGCTTACACTTTTTTGTCCAACACCTCTCCCTGATTTTGCTTCATCTCCATTGCGAATTGCGATCTCATGAATCTTTTCAGGTCATATCTAGGCCCAAAATGCACCTGGCCCTTGTCATTCAGTTATGCTTCTTCAAATGTTATCATTTTACAGGCCTAGTCTGCAGTGATTAGGCAGATTCCATCTAGCCTAGCTATCTGGTGCTTCACGATACGCTGTCTTCTTATATTCGTCTTCAAGAAGTCTTTAATTCAACTAGCGACCGCAACTCCGTCATCGCGGCTATTACAGCTAATTTGATCAAGGAATCCTCTTGTAATTTGAAGATCACCTTGCAAAATGTTTCAACCCTTGCCAAACCACAGAGAAGATCCTTGAAGATGGAGAGCAACAGCGCCCAAGAACTCTACCGAACTCGCCGCATCCTGGACGCAGTGGTAGAGTGGAGGTCTAGAAACACAGAAGTCCAGGGTTCGAAACCACGGTGATGCGCTATATAGTGTCCTATTGTAAGGCATTGATCCTCATTGCTCTCTCCCTCGGATAGAACTTAATAGGTACGTCTGGTTGCGCTATCTCATCCTCTCTTAGTCATGTTGGTGGCTCAGAGGTAGAGCAATGGCATTGTAACTGGGAGGTTACGGGTTCGAAACTAAGTCGATGCGCTAATGGGCTTTGGTCATGAGGGTAAGGCATTAATCCTCAGTATCAAGTCATTACCAAGCCCCCCGAATAGGACCGACAGCTGTAGGTCCATCTCTTTGCTTGCCTACAAGCATAATGCTCTCTTATCAGACAGATGAACGATGCCATCATTCGAGCGATGTCCGAACCATTATTTGAGAGGCTCCTTTTTGGTGGAGTGGTTGTTGCCGCTGACGATGTGCGTCATCTGTTTGTTGGAGATGATCCTGCGAAGAAATTTAGCTGGTTGGTCGATGTCCGCAAAGCGACACTGGATGATGCAACGGAGGACATCTGTAAGAAAAATGTCAAAGACAAAACATAAGGTTAATAATTATTGTCACTAATATTAAAAGGGGGAAAATGAGTTGGGATTCAATATGTATATCAAGCAAGAAGATTGATGAAGCACCTTATGCACAACACATAATCACGAAATATTTTAACAAGAACACAATGCAATGCAAAAAAAGTGCTGTGAACGGACTTTGCTGTACCTTTAAAGTGCCCATTGACAATGGAAATGATATTTTTTTTTTTTAATAAATAAAACACTCAGCCTTTCTTAGATTTGATTATTGACGTAAAAATATCGATGCCCTTGTGAGGAACTGACGATCTCAAACTAATACATGTAGATGGATTAGACATCACTTTGTCAATAACAAACAATTATCGTTGACATGATTGATGTCTCAACATGGTCAATTAACCCACAAAGGTTTTCTAAATGAGTCATGACTAGCATTCAAGTTTAACCTACATTGCTAATGATCTATAACCCAAATAACTGTTTTAACACTGTGGGGTAGCAGAGGAGAGAGTAAATGACCCCCATCACAATTCTGCTTCAGGAAATTTAGTCTGGTTCGTAGGGTCCGAGAGATGGACACAAGGGACCACGGGGTCTCCAGACAGAAGAGGAGGGGGTCATGGTTGAGCCGATTATGAGATGACCACCTCTAAGAATTACCTCCGAAAACTACTGTATTGTCATGACTTAATTCCCCTTTCGATTCAAAATACAAGGAGGGGTATCCGTATTTCATATTTGTTTTAACTTGGTATTTGTCTGGCTCTATATAGAGTGCAATGGATGGACTCGAGGGACCAAGGGATCTCCTGATGAAAATGGATAGGGTCATGCTTGAGCTAACTTTGAAATGACTACCTCTAAGAATTACCTCCGAAAACTGCCTAATTGGTCAAGAATTCTAAATTGAGTGTAATTCCTCTTTTAAATCAGACTACAAGGAGGGGTATCCGTATATGGTATTTGCTGTGCGTCTGGCTTGTGGAGTCTGGCAGATGGAGAAGGGAAGAGGGCCATGGTTGAGTTCATTTTAAAGTGGAATTCCTTTTTTTTTTCTCATTTTAAGATAGCCTACAAGGAATGGTATCCTAATCCAAAACATTTAAATTTTAATTTGCTTGTGCTTTAGCAGGAATTGATTGTCCATCCGTGAGAAAATTTGCAAAATTACACTTAAAGGAAATTAGTCTAACCGTAATCTTTAAACCACAGTTCAATATTTTTCTTTTGTCTTACTTCCAGTGTTGGAACTAATTAATCAAGATGGTAGGGAGTGTCGCGGTTTTTCATTTCTTTTTTAAAATGTCCCCTCCTTTTTATTACGTCGCTTTTCCTTCTGATAAAATGAAACAAAAGTAAACATCTTTCATACAACTGACTTCAACACTCATAGGAATAGTGACCGGGGCAAGGAGTTGCCCAGGTCATCATGGTCTTGATTTCGAAGTGAATCCTCCCTGTTTTTCAAACTAAACAATAGTCGGAGCAGACGACGACGACACCCGCCTCCTCCTACTTCTCTACTGCGTCTTCCAATATTGGAATTTCCTTAGAAGACGTTGACCCCACATACACTTTCTGTGACCTGACGCACTGAGGTGCGTTCACACTGTGCTTGCATTCTTGACTTATCAACTCCTTGTACAATGTCACAAGTGTATGCGATCCATCCTCACAAGACGTATTCTTGGCTCACTGAGGCCTCTAACTTGAAAAAAGTAGAAAACACTCCCACTGCGGGGTGCACAGACGTTGCGACACTTTAAATTCAATATTGAATCATTTGAAATTGGGAGGTTGGCAAGTTTCCATTGCTAGCATTGTGCGGTTTAATAAAGAAGAACTGAAATGGTTTGAGACGGTGAAGAACCCACGGTTCATGCGTGAGCTGGGATGCAAAGAGGCATCCCTTAAAGAAGGATGTGCAAACCTTTTCACGTGTACACTTGGTTTTTTTCTCACTGTTCCCAGACGTTCTGGAATAAAAGAAAATGTTAACATACCCTCTTTCTCATGTACATCTTAGATTAAGTGATATACACCCTTTCCTTCCCCACCAAACGCCCGCCCTACGGTGAATTATTTATAATGTATACAAACTGAATAGTACAAGACTAAAACTTTACATTCGGAATTGCTGACACCATTTCATTTTCCTTTTTTCTTCTTTATTTTATTGTTTTTTCCTTTCATATAGGCGGTCGCAAATCACACCCAATCCTGTTGTATTCTCACCTTTTAACTTTCTTCATTCTTCTCGACGTGTTTGTTTGTTTGTTTAAAACAGCACAGCGATGAAAGAAGTTTTCTTTCCCGATTGTTCTTGACATACAATAATAATATTTTACAAATCGAGTCCAAACTCGCGGACAGATCTTATTTTTATGACACGAAACATCTGCATTTTTCGAATGCGGGCCGGGTTATGAATGAAAACAGCCAGAAGGGAAATATTCAACTTGACTTTGAGCCCGCCTCATTTCCCACGCGATCTCTGATGTCTAATTGGTATCCCGTATGGCGTCCTTAGCTCATGGTAGACAATTAGAAATCGAAGTTCTCTCTTTTCATGTTGTGGTTTCTTGACATTGTGATAAGATTCCCAAGTGTGTCTCTCCATGATGATTTGATTTGAATTTTAAAATCACATCCATTTCCTTCTGCCGAAGTATGTAACAATAACACAGTAAACATTGCAAAGAAGGAAGCAAAGATCTCCCGATAATGGAACTTCTGTTGGGAACGCCAACTCAAGATATCATTTGCATTTTAAATGGAACGTTTTGAAATAATGTTATTATTTCAAATAATTAATTTCGTTTTCTCTACATTTCCTCTTTATGCCGTTGTAATTGCATATGAAACATTGTAAGAATGAGTCGCTGTTGATTTGAAAAGTGCCCCCCCCCCCAGAAATAAAAGGGGAATAAGAAGAAGAAGAAGAAGAAGAATAAATATTGATATGTATGAGGAACAATAGGCCATCTGTGTGTATCTTGCACCGTGACGGAATTTTATCTACAACCTTTTTGACCCATGTTTATTAATGAGCAATTCATTAAGGTACATGTACTAACTCGGGTCATTTGGTATAATGCTTTTCGAAAGCTGATGGATTCGGACATTGTCCGTTAAAAATCTGTCTGGGCAGATAAAACGGTAATTAAAAATAGATTATCTTCTTTTTTAAATCTTTTTTTAATTTTGTATTGTTCTAGCAGAAATGCATCCGAAATTCACATCTTCATTACTTCCATAAGACATTTTTCTGTTTTCTTCCAAATCATAAACACAAAATTAGTACAATGATCAAACACAAACAATCATTCAAGTTTTTACGCATTCCCACGCCAGAAATTGATTTACATATTCCATGTTGACATTTTATTGTTCAAAATGACTTTTACTGGTAGTTGCGCAAAATATGTTGAACAATGGGAGCATGCGCTTTGAGAATAATTACACATCAATATAATTCGTCTCGAAACAAACATCTATTGATATTATCTGACGCCCTTCCGTGGTTTAACCATGGGATTATAACTTAGATAAGCCCATGAATGATCTAACAATACCAGCGTATATTGGTCTCATGTGTGTGGGTAGCATCATGGACCTACTATTGTAGCATTATCTTCCAAACCGTGTTAATAACCACAACCACTACCGGTGTTATGTTCATGACCAGGACAAGGGTTATATATCTTATCTTCGATGAGTAAAAATGAGTGGGTTGGGCTATATTTTCTAAAGCGTTTAACCATTAAAGATTAAACAAACTAGTACAAGTCATGTGAATCAAACTCTATTGAGGTTATTGTGAAATGTTAGCTACGTGTTACAAGACAATTTTTGTTTGTCATCGTGTTTATTTTGTTTTCTTTGCGTGTTAAAGGTTTGGAAATTATGAGTGACATCGATAACAAATAGACTCAATCTGGCTGAGAAATCACATAGAGTGATAATCCACAGAAATAGGTTTATGGGACTACTAATATGTGTGGGATCATGATTCGGTCCAAATAATTCTAAATTCTAAATTACATATGTTTTGGAATATTATATGGCATTTCAGGAAGCAATCCGTTTCATTTGACATTGGTACTAAACATGTATGGGATATTCTTCTACATATAGGGACAGAACGATTGAGAAAGCCCACATTATTATTATATCCCATCTCTACAATAAAATCGAAAGTCTCTTTAAACGGTTGTAAAGAAGACAACAATGCTTTAACGGCAGGAAGGATGTGGGATTAATGTTGTTTTTATTTTTTTCTTCTTCTGTGTATTAGTGGAAAGGAAATGTAGGAGCTGGAAAACAACACCACTCTTTTTGGGGGGTTGTAGTTTTGATACAATATGAAAAAGGTATTAGATACACGAGAGACTACATATAGGTATAGACATACAGCAAGGTGGAACAGTGCTAACCTGTTAGAGTAGCAAATTCCGTATTCAGAGTTAAATTTGGTTAAATATTTCGTTCAATTTTTGTTATTCCTATAACATTTTGGGTGTTGATCATGAGCGCATTATTTGTTTGTTAAAATTAAGCCTTATTCAACTTACATCTCTCATAGGATATCATACACACCATATTGTAAATAAGCATTAGCATTACATATACATGTGTGTTGCAGATTTCTAAAAATGTCAGTTTTTAGTGCAGACAAAAGGGAGGGGTAGATTCAAATGATTCACCATTTTCCTCTTCGAAAATCCTTTCAAAAAATTCCAATTATTCATTCCACCATTCATTCCATCTTGTATGAAAACTAAACTGAAAATGATATACCAGCTGATTTTTCTTCGAACCGCGGCACAAAGGTATCAAAGTCATCTTATCAAATCGATCAATCAAATTTGAAAAAGCCTTCTTACACTTTGAACCCCATCAAATACTCCAAAATTTCAACTTATCTCCTTAATCTTCTTAATATTCATGGATTTTAAAAGTAATTCAGTATTCGCTTAGTTGCTCTTTGAAGACGTCATTAAGCTTAACAAGATTAGATTACCATGTAAGGAGTTTACACCTCGGGGTTGAACCGGTAGGGGTGAACTTATCCCCCTGATTGGTTGCGGTTTTGTAACAACGGGGTTTCGCCTCAAACTATACCCAACTCAGTTCAAGGCTTTCATTCATAAATTCTTAATAAGCGTGGCAAACGATCTTTCTTTCTTTCTTCTTTCTTTTTTTTTGGTTAGCATTGAGATTATGATTGATGGTGACAGGTTGGTATAATTATGATTATAATTGTTTAATTCAGTCCATGTATTGGGAAATGGTGCTTGTTTGGAATTAGACCACTATAGCTAGCTCAGAAGAAGGAATGTCATTGAGCTGCCAAACGACATAAAATATTTTTGAAGAGCCGAACATAATACGAGAATATCGTTTTCTTTATACCACCGATGCGCTTCAATTCATTTATGTTTTCATTCTGAGAGTGAGTTATCATCCCATTTAAGGAAAGAATGTCGCATTTTGTACATTTTTGTTCTTCCAAAAATTGAATACATCAACGTCGTTAAGCCTTAAAGGTACTATGTCCCATTTGCAGGCCAAA
>BEXV01000921.1:7276-27786 GCA_003118195.1 Hemicentrotus pulcherrimus
AGTCAATACTAACTTCTTGCCAACAGAGTCGTATATTGACTGATCACCAGGGGTGCCCTTTGATGCTGCTGGTCCAGTGCTACGCCTGTTAAAGGGCGCCATGTGATGAGCACAGCAAAAAGTGAAAATGTGATGTGGTTAGTTCCAGAAACAGCAACAAAAATGAAACTAAATTGACTCAAACCCAAATGACGGCAATTTTCTTATAAAACAGATCTATTAAAATTGTGTAAGCTAATTATATTAAGTGAGGATATCTATATGAAAACTTCACATTGAAACTATAAAATTCAAAAGACATTGGTTGTTTAAAAGTCTAGTTTACTATTGTGTTCAAAGTTATGGACAGTTCTTTCAAGAATGAGTGTTCCCCTCACCCCTAACTACTACATGTGTATTATTAGTTGCTATGTTAGGCAAGATTTGGGGAAACTTTTAGCTCATTTTAAGCAAATTTTGAATACATTAGTAAAAAGTGAACTAAAGTAAAAAGGGAAAAATTATAAAATAACTAAACTACAATAAAGAAGGTAAGAATTGGAGCTTTATATGGCACATGTGCTCTCTTATTCTCTTTATGCAAATGGAAAATTGAATTATAAAGAATTCAGACAAAAGTATTAAAGGGATGACAGAAATGATAAGCATTAATTGAAATATGTCCTATCAGTAATTGTTTTTTAATTGAAACCAAAGAATTTTCAATGGAAAATAAACCTTAAAAAAAAAACATTAATCATAAATTACAGTATATAATTAAAATAAAACAAATTAGTAAACTATGCATTATTATTAGGTGAAATGAAATAGCAAACAGTGCAATGAAGATGGAGAAAGGAAAGACAAAAAAACTAGGAGTTGTGTAGGAACAGACAAACGGGCAGACAAAAAGACAGAGAAATAGATAGAGGAGAGGGAGGTAGAGAGAGAGAGACAGACAGGGAGAGATAGAGAGAAAAAGAGAGAGATAGAGAAAGAGAGGGGGAAGAGAGAGAGAGAGAGAGAGAGGAGATAGATGGTAAGTATAAGGTACAAGAGGGGAGAAGATTCAGAAGGAAGACGTGTATGAGAAGAAAAAACAAACAATGTAGAATCACATCAAAAGTAAGCAACATGAAGAAAATTGAAATGAAATACTTTTGCAGAAGAAGATAAAAGATAATATCCCATGATTCCAAAATATGACTATTGAGAAAATTACAAGCTTCGAAGACATGATATTGTAATTTGGAAATGTTATAGATATACTGTATGAAAGGAACAAGAAACAGAAAGTGACTACTGAACATGGCTTTACATTCGCTAATAATATGAACTCAAACCATAAACCTATTTCAAACCGAGAAAGAAACTAATACAAGAAACCCGGTCAAGCTACCTATTAATAAAGCAAACTTCAATATCATAACACAAGACATGAAAGACAATTCGTTGCTGTTTTCACGAAGTGACGGTAGTGAAAAAAAATTGCATTCACTTTGCGTTATGATTTTCCTCACTACCGTCACTTCGTGAAAACAAGGACGAATTAATGGATGAGATCTGTATTGGTGTCTACGGAACTGTAATTTGGATGTACATGTTTTGGGACCAGAGATGCACAATATGGGTGTTTTCCAGCAAAGAGAAAGATTTATGATACTTAGGTCTTATAATATATGTTGGCGTACAGTATACATTTTAAAGCCAATCTAATAATTTGAGCACTGGTTTACTCCATATAACCTAAACCAAAGTCATAAAAAATTAATAAGAATTTTCAAATGCTCTTTCAATTGCTTTATATGCTAATATTTGTAAACCAAATCTATAAATGTGAATTTTTGCACCATCTATATGATCTCAAGCAATGTGCTAAAACTAGCAAATAAAACCTTTCCTTGGCAGTTTAAACTTTAGGAACAAAGTGATTTATGTTTCCCCAATCATTTTACAAGTCAATTAATAATAGTTTATGAATTATGAATCAAAAGGAAATGTTGAGTTAATGAATACGATATTGTTAGACGTGAACAAAATAATATCGGATAGAAGCCTCTGATGTAAAGTTGTGTAAGGTGTCCAGTTATATATGTGTATGAATGTATCAGTGGCATGAATGTTATAGTTTGATGTGTAACATAAAAACGTTGTTAGTATTAGAAAGCAGACATGCAAACAGAACTCTAGTTTGATCGTCTTGCCACACGTACTGTGATGTTGATGATGCGCTTGAACTAGATGATTCACTCTTAGATCTTATTGGTCCTTCATGATTGTCCCTGCATGAGATTAACCAATAGCGGATGAGCTTATATAGGAGAGAGCAGCTTTGCTCGATGTTGGTTAGGCATATAGAAAAGCATGTGAGATTAGGCAGTAATACAATAGCATGTGAAGTTAGATGAAAGCCTTTCCACCAGCTGCAGTATACAATGTTGTTGTTCTTATTCAATTTCAAATTTAACCAAAAGACTTGCACACCATGACTGACTGTTAAGATATAAATTCTGACTAACCACTTCACATAATTGATTATTTCATGAATTGATGGATTAGTTATATAAATCTCCTACTATATGTACAACTTTGATTACTTTGACCGACTGATAAATTGATCTAATTAAATGGATGACTGTTGATTGGACGAGTGACTGATTGATTGGTTCATAACAATAAAAAGTGACTATGCATGTATGAACTGACTGCTCTCATTAGCCCTATGGTACATGAATGATGACACAAATTTGTAATGCTGTTGTGGTGATTCTCTTTTCTCTTCACTTTTGATGATCTATACATCTCATTAGATAAAGCCTTTACCAGCCTTTTTTTTCATACAAATATCTATTTATGGGAATATCTTTAAGGCCAGTTCCCTACCCTTTCCCAAAGTCAATCCTATCAACAGGAAATATTAAATACTGGCATAGTTAGCTTTGTCGACCAGAGAAGAAGAAAAAAAATGAAACTTTTTTTTCTGTATTTCTACCAACAAAATAATGAATATAAAGCCCATGAAATATACATTTCCATGTATGTACACCTGCTGAGAGAGTGTTGAAAGTATGCATGGATTGTTCAGTTAATCAGGATGATCAGAAGAGGTTATGGTTTGGACATAATCAGATTACTTACACTTCATCCGCTCTTGCTAACGGAGGTCTTGATATAGGTGCCCCTGGAGGGTAAGAATGCATTGGAGAATAATAGTTAGAAAAGGAAATTATTTACTAAAAGAATGTCCTAATTTTGCAATTTGGGAGGAAACAGTGTATCTGTGTCACTAACATAATAGATTGGCAAAAAAAAATTACGATGATAACAATAATATGGTAATAATATTTGAAGGAAAGTTTGTATGAACAGAAATAGATAAATATATGTTCTGATTGGTAATTCTTAAATTCTTCAGCGTTGTGACTACCAAATTCATGACTACTCAACAGTAATGATGAATTAATCTATTTCAGTCATCACCTCTAAACTGCTCTTCAAAAGCTTTGATTTTCAAAGATGAGAGTATTACAAGGAAATTTCTTCATCTGAATGTTTTGCAATGGTATATCAATTATCACCTTCTAGTGTGACTATTACCATTTAAATGTGCTATATCGTTAGAATTATAATACATTGATTAATTTATAGGGTAACATATTTCAAGAAACATTCAGAATCAATCAAATGAAAATAACAGTAACGATGAAAAAGAAAGAGAATTATAAAATTCAAAAGCACTAAGAAGAAATGTGTAGGTATATATATACAACAAGAACACTTTGTGATGAATTTGATTAGGCTTACAAGGGAGTATACAACCCCTCACCGTGAGTAATATTGATATTATAGTTTAAGAGATACTGATGCTGAATGCATGCATGCATATGGATTCAACTAAAATGGGATTTGATCAATCAGCAGTTTATCACTTTTCATGAACAGTTTTTGAATACATTGAACAAACACATATAAATGATGAAATGAAATAAATATGGTGTCTGAAGATGGTTTATAATAATAATTGATGGTTTGGTGAAGAAACATACATTCACAAATACACAATTACAAGTTACGGTATACAGACTGTGAAATGAAACACAAATTGATAGATGACACATTTGAGAGATAAACAAATTGAGTTGGAAACCATGTAAATATAATGCAACCTCTATTACAAGATCATTTATCGTGATGAAATTTAGAGCTTCGACACTAAAGCTAGCACAACAATACCAGAACAAGAAAGCACACCTAAAACATATCATTACAAAAATCAATGGCACGGTGAAATTGGACAATACATAGTGCAAAGAATACTCTCAATACAGGGAGAAATATTTAACAGCTCTGGGTAACAATCTCCAGTTTTTGCAGAAGCCTGTATCCTTTGTAACACAAGTGGGCAGCAAATATAGTATGATTCGTTTCGCACAACCCTCGAATCAACTACATCTATTAACATAGTGTGGAGTAGAATCCTCAGAAAAGCATTTTGCGTGAAGAGTACAAAAAAAGGAATTAAAATCTAATAGACATTCCTGGGTGGCAAAGGATATAACAGCCACTGGCTATGACACAATTTTGACTCCCAACAAAAAACTCTGGACTGCAAGCAATATTTACTCCCTATTTTCTTTTTCTTTTCACGAGCAGCCACAACTAGATGACTAGAAAATCAATGCAGAATAAAATCTGATAAAACATCCAAGATGCTAGATTACAGAGTCAGGGTAGTTGAATACTCAATCATGATGAACGAATAATGATCTAAATTTATTTCTCAAAAGATATACCAGTAAATCAATGAAAAATACAATGGTACATATTTTGTGTGTCTGTATATGAGCACACAAGGGTAATGTTTGTCAAATGAATGTAAATTTGTTGTGTGGGCTACAAGTTCTGACTATGACAATAAAATCATCAAAACAAAAACGAAGACAGTGGTGTGAAAACTATTACTACACTGTGACCAACAGACTTTCAAACATGTTCACAATTGAAGGGGTTATTATTTTATAGTGTGTTGATCGAATTTTTAGCTTATTTTTGGCATATTTACAATACACAATTCGGCCAGTTTTTGATGCACAGAGAATACTATTAAAAGCAAAAATCAAAATCCATCTACGGCTCCAACATTAATGATATAAATCAAAATTAATGGGTACGTTTAAAAATTTGTTAATTATTCCTTGAAATATAGCTATTAGATCTCTGTTTTGAATGGATTACCTTCAAATTTTGAATTTTATATTTGGTATTTTCCATATTGAATTTTTGATAGGAGGGAATGATAGGGTTACAGTAAAAAAAAAAAGGGGGGGAGGTGGGTGTTCAATTGGTCACGATGATCAGATAAACTCAATTTAAAGCATGCAAACTACACTCCCCAACTGGCAAGACTGAGTCTATTTATGGCAGATACAGTAGTCATAAAAACATGGTTTTCTGTTATACTAAGAATATACTAAGATGTCCATATTGTGTCACAGTGAACTAGCACAGTATCAACAACACACATGGATATAGCGAAAATAAAGTACAACGAACTGAAGCTATAGTACGGTACTGTCCTAACTGGCCAACAGACTTTCCTCTATCACATTTTGCATGATGCACACAACTTTACATGGGACCATTAATGTAGAAGTTATGGTTGCAAATCACAGCTGTGTGCAATGCATGCAAAATAAATAGATAAGGAGAAAACTCTGTGCCTTGGGAACAAGCCCCAAGATAAAGATGTCCAGCACACAAGGTGTATACACAATATCAAGACAAAAGATCAAGGTATAAAAAAAACAATCTACATCTAGGCGTAGCCTGTGAGATAATGAGCATTGAGGCGGGCGGGCGAGTGTGTGTGACGTCTCCATGGTGAAGTATTTGTTACCTGTTCGTGAGAGCTCAGAGGGTGAACGAAACGTTCTAAGGGGGCTAGTCCTGTCCTCATCCATACTTTGGGGAGGGCTTTTGCCTGATTCATCATCAGAGGGGTTATAAGGTTAGGTTAGAAGGAAGATCAAAAACATTTCAATAGAGCAAGTTGAACTTAGAAGTATATCCTACACTCCTAGTCAAATACGAGTGATAAAAAATGATTCTCGTGGTCTGGATATTCCTAACAACTTTCAAACAACCTTCTACGACCCTCACGGCATCTCAAATTTATTTATATTTTACAAGGAACTTCATATTAAAAAAAGTAAATTCGCTTTGAAAAAAATTTGTGAATTACCACATGGATTGCTTTCAAAATATCAAACTTTGATTGAGATTGAAACCTACATGTATGTGAGGAAACCGGTGTTTTGAGATCATGGCGATGGAATTTTGAGGATTAATTTGAAAATATTTATAATTTCTGATAAATCTATTGAAAGAATATAACAAATACGAACAGAGAGTAAATGTTTTATATAAATGACTGTGTTTCTAACAAGGGCTAGGCAAGTATAATGATTAATAGTATACACTCATATGTACAATAGCTGTCATATTAGAATATTCATTTCTTGTTCTCAATGATGTTATATTTTCATGTTTTTTAATAACTTTAAAATTTACTAACAATACCCCCCCCCAAAAAAAAAAAAAGTTTGCACATTAGCTAAAACAGGACTATACTTTTTTTCAAAAGTTATGTTCAAGTGTGAAGAAAATTATTATTATTATAAGAAAAAAATCATGAAACAATTCAATTTAGTACAACAATCTTTGCATTGACAAAGTACCCATTTCTTGATATAAGCTATTTGCTCAATGTACCAAATTGATTTTTTTTTCCTATCCATCTCAGTCTTAAGTACTTATTAAAATGGAATCAGTGAAAATCATGTACAAATGCATTCATTAAAAAAATTAAACCATACTGTATCAATCAAATAACTGATGTGTATGTCATAAAAACAAGAAAAATGCTAGAAAACAGACTTTTCCTTTAATATGAAATATCAACTATCACAGATTCTACACATTAAAGCGTGATGTTACAACAATCACTAAAAAGAATAAACAAATAAAAATAAAACAAATAAAGAAACGCAAAGAAATAAATGTCACTACCTTTAAACACAATTTTGTTTTTAATAATTTGAATTTATGATATGTATTCCATTAGTTGTAATGAAAGCATATCTAATTTTGTAGATGGTTGATGCGTATGGTTATCTTCTTCAGTCAAAATGGCTGCATGAGATTACAATGAAGTGTTTATCTTCTAGGTTATGCAGAAGACTCGATATCTTGTCCAAAAAATACTGAAAAATCATATACCAAACCAATGAATTGCATTGAAGGGGCGCCAACATTTTGAAAATATATCATGAAGTATTGAAATATGATTTTTTAGCAACATGAAATTGCTTTTTGCTGAAGAAAATTCCTGAAATTCGATTCTGATTAATTGTATTTGCACTTGAAGCATTACAGAGTTTATTGATGCCAAACTGAGTGGTGATCTAAAATTGCTGTTTATTTCTTTAGCAAAAACTGGGAATTCTCTCTGTATGCCTATCAATGTATATCTAACTTTGACAAGCTTACAGTAAATGCCAAAAGTCTACAGTTTCTTTTTATTTTGGTTTTCCTGTATCATTTCAGAGCTAAATTTGAATTTTGGTATGTGTTTAAGGTAACTATCAGACTACTGAACACAGGTGACATGAGGAATACTAAAATACAAAAATTAAAAAATAGAATAGAAAAAATAAAATTCATAGAAAAAATAAATTAGCTACCAGTACATGAAAAGCTCAAAAGCTAGAAAGAATATTGACCACCTATATGAGGAAACCTGCAAGTGGAAATAACAGTCAAAGATAAATATAAAAACTATGGTTTTGGTATAAATTTCTTTTCTCATTAAGCTGTATGAGTAGTTCATAGCATAAACAATGTATTGCATAGAAGACGTGAGTTAACAACTTATTGTATATTCCATGACTAAAGCAAAACATTTTGTGGTTACAGGAAAGATGGATAATATCAATAACTCCAAAGGAGAATTTTATTTATTTTTTGTTTGAAACAAAATATTTCATACCAACAAGATATTTTCTCATGAATTCTAGATTAACTTATTGGATAGAAATATATAAAACAAAAGGACAGTGGTTCTATCAAAAAACAATTGAGAAATTCTGAAGAAACTTCTATCCAATGGTGTAGTGTGAATGACAGATATCAAAGAACGCTTTATCATTGCTACTTTGCAAAGAACACGACTTCTGGTACGTGATGTCTTCAGAAAAAAGAACTGAATTTCATAAAAATGAAAATACCTTTCAAAGTCATTCATCTAATTTACCTAAAATTGAATGAAAACCATAATTTCTCATCGCAAAATCCGTAATTTCTTATCGAGGAACCCACAGCTAAGGTCCTTAATACGTAATTTGTACAACCCCAACCATCCCCTATATATATTTGGTTTCGATGGAAGCATTTCAAAACTTAAGAACATGGCCACATACAGAAGACAACCAACAACAAAAAAAGGAGATCAATAATTTCATCAGGGAAATAAAAATACACAGATCGTTACTGAAGAGAAAAGAAATGCAGCACATACTGACCATAATAATCAAAATCATAAAATAAAAGTGGACCAAACTAATCCAATGACAGCAGACAGAAAGAAGGGAAAAAATTCTTTGTACATCCATAATTTTCTTTTGAAAGCAGTCATAATAAGCATGCGGGTGGGTTTCTTACAACACCAAACAGTGAGATTTACCATGGTATGTGTGATACTTTGGATACTTCCACATTTGTATTGACCTCCAAAAGACTTTGAGAGATGGAGAGGAAAGATGGATGCAATGTTAGTATGGGATAGACCGGTAGACAAACCTCATCAGCATCATTTATTACTACATCTATGACAGTCAAGGGTTGGAATTAAGGAAGGAATGGATGGTGGGATGGGAAGAAGATGATGATGATGATGATGAGAAGGGATGATGATAGGGGTAAAGCTGATAATGCTTTTCAGACGGTGGGGACTCCTCTTGCAGTTGCTATCTTTCAATGATGATCATGAAGCATTGACTTTGATAAGTAGTGACACAAATGACAGTCTTATGGTATTGCCTGACGATAATGATTATGATAATGATGACAATGATAATGATGATGATAATGATGACGACAATGATAATGATGATGATGATAAAGGTAGAGGTTGAAAAGAAAAAAGAGGGATAAAATAATGATCATCACAAAACTGAAGTTTAATGATGAATGTGAGGGTAGGAAAGGTAGGACATTTTGGCATAATGCTTGTAATACTATTTACTTTGAACAAATAAAACCACTCTAAAGATTCATTTTTCAAAATACTGGCAATTCAAAGATGAGATGGATGAAATTAAATGTAGAGATGATGGTAAAGACGGTGTAGGGCTGATGAAGGTAAAAAAGAAAAAAGTAAGATATTTAGGGTAAAATTGATGATAGTGGCAGTATACTTGGCAGGACAAAGGTGACGAAATGGGAGAGATAACGAGACAGGAAGACAAGAGAGAGAGAGAGAGAGAGAGAGAGAGAGGGGGGAGCAAGTCCGAGGATCACCAACCACTAGAGAATAGTTGTTATGACGATGATAATGATGAAAATGAAAAGATGCATACAGAGAAGAATTAGATGGGAAATGATATGATATTAATAACAGATAAAAATATGTTGTTATAATGAATAATAGATTCTCAAAGATACAGGGAAAATCAGTAAAAAGTTCAGGATGTGAAGTTCAAATAAACATAAAATATAATATAGCATAGATGCAGATATCTTTCCTGTTCACATAGCACTTCATAACACCAAAATTCTCTTACTGTCAGATATTAAAAAAGATGATGAAATATCAGCATGTTCATATTTCTGTATCAGATAAGAACAGTGACCTAACATTCCGCAGAAACTCATAAATCCATAGACATCATCAAGCAATCTTCCAAGTACAACCTTGTCATTAACATTCATTTATTTTCATAATGAGCTGTTATAATGTCAAGAGTATCACTAGAAAATTGCAAAAAACAGAGAAGCAGGGACGTCCGACTCGTTGGCAAAAAAGTTTTTGAACAGGCAAAAAAAACAGGGGTCTTCAGAGCCCAAATTTTCATGATGGATTGCCAGACCCCTTCCCTCCTCTAGTGATAACTATACTTTTCTTTCCATGGATTTGAGAACAGATTCTTGCAGAAATATTTAAAGATCAAATGGATCGAAATCCAGAACGTAGACGTCTTTCAACTACGGGCTCCCACATGACCGACATTGTTCAACTACAAACAATATTTTTAAAAACACTTGTAAGAACAGATTCCATTTCTAGAAACCTACAAACACCCCAGTCATTATTCTTACTAAAAACCAAACATGTACCAATACCTCCCTCCCCACCTACTTTCATACCTCAATATATCATTCTGATTAGAAACTTGGATATATAACGTATACAAATCGCTCAGAATCTATGCGTGCAACACTTAGATGCAGTGCATGAATCTACAAAGAGGTGGTGAGTTTAAAATATATCGGACATGCTTTATACTATAGTCTCATTCATCTATAAAACACATGGAGTTTACAAAAACATGTCTGATTCAAGAACAATATTGACTAAAAACATGAATCGGACAATAAACTTATTGTACATCTTAACTCTTGTTAAAGAATAACCATTGCCTGTCTATCTGACTATCATTTAACCAGACAAGTTTTTTTCCCCAAAACTTGAGTAATGTATGTAAAGGTACACGTCCCCAGTATAAAATACAAAATGGTAATAACGAACATCTCAAAAATCCTTTTGATGCTAAATAAATTTCAGACCTTTCAACGTGAAAACAAAACTATTTTTTTTCATAGAAAGATTCCAATAAGTTCTACAAATTTCCTATGGACCTGACATTAAAAGCTCTTCAAACACTGTGCTATAAATGACCATTTATTTTCTTTTTTTTTTTTTTTTGGGGGGGGGGGGGCTGTTGATATGTCCAGTCTAGAATACATGTAGCTGCCTTAAAGCTGAAAGTACTGCATAACTTATCAAGAATATCCATATATGACTATTTGTTGAGTATCTGGTCATCAAAAAGTGTGTAATTAGAATGTACACAAATATCAATAAGATACTACAATCTATCATGCCCCTATGTCACAATGCAATCCATTGACACATCAACAATACAGATGTGTGCTCTCTACATGGGTATCTTAGATGTGGAGTTTACTCAAGATATGTGCTATTACAGGCAGGGTATTACAACCAAGGCTGATTTGCCATCATTGCTTTTGCTTTTGTTAACTGAAAAATCAACTTTTAAGGAGGCATTAAGTTCCTTTAGAATTAAATTGCAAACAAAAAATAAGAAAATAACTTTCATTTTTATCATATCTCTCTGTTTCTTCAATATATATTGAAGTCTTTATCAGAGACAATATCAACTAGTACACAGCTGACATCTGTTGTATACAAAATAGAACTTCACTAAAAGGATAAATCTAAACAATTTCATATTCATATGTGTCATCTATTCCATTTGGAAAATCATCAGGGGAAAAATGTGAAAATTTGTAATAACTTGATTTGAAGAAGAAAAAAAACCCCACTTTTTCTTGTTTTCTGAACTCCATTATCTCAGTCTGTGAAGGAAACACAAACCCTATGACCCTAAACCTACTTTTTAAATCCTTTCCTTTTCAATTGAGACTATTGAGGCTGAAACATGGTTGATCAACCCCTTTAACCTTGATTTCCTCTGGACAGGACAGACATGAAACGGATTACTTACCTCCTTTCGTTTCATGTCATATAGAGTAAATGGATGAAAGTAACAAAAAGACTTATCAACACCAGGAAACTCGATCAGTGTCAAAGTACATCAAGAAGACAATGAAGATCAGTGAAACCTGCTTTAGCGACCATCTGTATAGAAAGACCACCTGCCTATAATGACCGCTTTTCTTGTCTCCCTTGAGTGGTCTTTATGTACAGGTTTCACTGTACAGGTTATTGGCATGCACAATGGGCTATGATAAGGGGATGGTGTGATGTATACAATGAATCCAAACGATACCTTACCCTTCTTCCTGAAGAAGAATATTCAAATACTACCAGCTCTTATTAAACTTTGATGAATAAAACATTTTATGATCCTAACCTGGTATGAATGAGGGGCATTGACTCACAGAGTTAGTCATAAAATAATGGATTGACCAAAGAATTCCATGACAAAAATGAAAGATAATGGTTACTGGAAAAAAAGCCAAATCACTCTATAATTTGAAATATACTCAAGATATTTGGATATCATGCCTTTTCAGGGCAATCAAAGCCTTACCAAAGTATACTCAAATGAACATCATGAAATGTGATATTATCAAACAGAAAAGAAAGGCTTAAGTTACATGAAATTGATACAGCATGCTACGATATGTAGGCCTACCTGTCGAAAGAGAGTTAGCTTTCTTACTGGTCGGTGGCGAGGAATTTGAAGAATGCGTAGACAGCGACGATTGTGAACTTATAGACTCATGACTACTGCTACTGCTGTACTGGGCTTCAACTGTTTAACAGTAGGATTAGGGAGGGGAGTATAAAGAATGTCATCAAAATAAGAGACAAATAGTAAAATATTGTAAGAGATATATAGAGCAATTTACAAGACAGATTTTCAGCATGCATACTATGCACTAGCATCAGGAGCATAGCGAAGTATCATCTTCAGATTTTCATCTTGCAAAATGCTTAGCATTATCTAAAACTACAACCATTTGTCACATAAGTTTTATCACAATGCATAACTTATCCATCAGTAAAGTATACCAATTTTTTTTTTACATTCGTCCCTTTTGTTTTTTAGATGCTTATTTACAAAAAGAAATATTCCCTTCTAGCCAGCCATGATGGTGCTACCTCAAATCCCCTTTCAAATACACAAGTCATGCACTTGTTTTAGGCTTCTAATTCTCTTCAAAAATGCTTTGATTGATGGTTTATAATCAATACAAGTGTGCACTATATGAACATTAACATAATCCCAGTATTACATAATAAAATCCTTTTTTTTCTGTCGTCAAATACTCAGTTCTTTATGAATCAATTGCCTATCAATCAATACTTCTTTTGCCAAAGTAAAAAGTGTAAAAGAATAATGATATAAATATGAAATGTCTGGTATGGAATGAAGGGAAAACATGTCTTGGGATAGCTAATGATTCTTTCTACTTCTCTCCCCAATGACAAACACATTGATATGGAATTCTTTATCATGCAAGAACTTTATAGAATGAATCCACTAGACTCGTCATGGCATAATGTTCTTTACATTATGCAGGATGTTGGAGGGTGTCAACAATGTTTAAATGATAAATGAACCATTTGCTTTGTATGTTCATAAGCCGATTCAAAGATATAAATAATGATTAATGACATCAGGGCAGAATCTGATCACTAATTTGTCAAAGTTATCTTCTTATCAATACAACTATTTCAAAGTGATCATAAAAATTCTTTTAACAAAATCGTCAGATCATGGCATTCCTTGAACCCTTGAGTCATACAGTTTTTCTTTTCTTTTCTTCTAAATATTGAATACATTTTAGCACCCAATCTTAACAAAGATGCAACTTACTCCTCAAAAAATTATAATAAAATAACAAATTAAACCCTTGGCTTTTGAATAATTAATCATATGTATGCAGCCAAGTTTTTGTGCTATGTCATTTGTAAGGATTATAAATCATTTTCTGTGCAGGCAGTATGAGGGCAGGGGTCATGAGCTGTTTTCTCAAGGGGGCTCTTTTGGAGGGGGCTCACAATGAAGGGGTTGGGATAGGATGATGGATGCTCCCCCACCTGCTCTATCAAAATCATATCCTTACAAAAGACATCAATCAATGAATAATACTGTGCCTTTCATTTCAGTAAACCATATGATTTGAGTCACAGGTAATTGATAATAGATATATTTGGGAGACTAGCGATGAAAATCATTGTATAAGCTAAACAGATTTACAATCACCATCATGTACTATTTTAAGTCTGTCATTGAAAGATAGAGCATATGAGTTTATTAAGATAATTCATATAAGAAACTTTAATAGAAGTAGACCCTATATGGTTATTATGCTTTGATTTAGACAGACTACTCTAGTCCATTTTGAATAATTCTCCATTTCTTTATCTATTGCAAGACATGCAACAACTTTGAATGAAAGAAATAAATCTGTCAAAAGAAAAAGTGCTTGAAGGCATATTTCCAAATAACCTTGGATTCCCCAAATTCTTGATTGAGTAAAAAATATCTTCCCCTAAAAATATAATACATTAAATCTAGACCTAAACATCTGTTTATCATTGTATTTAGATTCTCATGTATAAACAAGTAGGTAATCATCCACTACATGATTGGTGTGAAATTAGATTATCCAGCTGAACCCAATCTTATGATAAATGATATCATGTCATAAAGGGAGGCTCTTCTATCAGACTTCAATTATATCTGTTTGCAGAACATGGGCAGAAAAAGAGCAGTATACTCTTCCAGTCACACACAAAACTCTTTAAAATGGTGTTTTATTGGAAGAAAAATACTGCCCTCTTAGGGGGAGTAAGTTCTGTGATAACGTTTTGGTCAGAACTATAGTGTATTGAGAGAGATAGTTGTGACATGCGCATGTATACACATTCAGGGTTCAATTCATGGAGCTACAAATAGTTGCCTCCTTTATATATACAATCTCTATGGAAAGGAACTATTCCAGCGCTCCATGTAGTGAACCTCGAGTGCGTACGCATGCATGTGCGTTTTCACAACTCTCACTCTCAATGTGCTATGGTCTGAGCTCTAGGTGCAACTAGTGATAGGGTATGGAACAGGATCTTCTACGATCTGAAGGTTAGAACACTGATGAAACTATTCTAGGCTACACTAGACGGGGGTCGGGTCAGTCACAAGTTAAACAAGTTGAACCTGATCGACCATTCCCACAGTCATATGGGTGCGTTCTACACTGACGAAAGAAATGTTATGAACACCCCCCCATCAGTGTGAGATGGACAATAAACTAGACTATAATGAATGCATCTAACCCTTCAGGTTAATTCTGTGCACTGACAACGTAGGAATGGCCATTATCCAGATTGTAGTCCTGAAATTTGTATTCCATCTGATCTATTTTATTTTCCCCTCTAAACATAACCATAAATTCCACTTTCAATACCTACAAAGTGCTTTTTATAAATTATATATTTGCATTTTTATAAGCAAGGGGACACTGTCCAAAGATAATGTGTTTCTTTATCTTAATTGCGATAGGAAAGGTAGATTATATAGCTGATTGAGGAGTAACTGGAAGTATTGCTAGCAGGTGGAATACAATTTCAGGAACGAGCCAATGACTTAGTAGGCATCAAACTGGCATGTGAAAGGACTAGACCGACTGGGGGATCACACATATAATGACAAAGCCAAGTTTGTGAAGCGTGGTGGCGGGTAAGACCTGAATTAATGATGACTATGAGATTAGTTAATCCCCTCGCGAACCTCAGCAATGGATTAGTGTCACCCAAAGCCATAGCCCCTTCCTGATAGATAGCATCCCATCTAGGAGACGAAACATATATATATCCATCTTTCTCTCTTCAATTCAGTGCTGCATATGTAAATGGAAAATACATGGGGGGGGAAAATTGAATCATAATACTCAGTACTTGTATGGGGCATATCAAATCATGATTTTGATGTCTCTATATGATTCCAAAAGACACTGGATTATTAATACGGCTGTACCTAATTAATGACCCATACATTAATACATCTCAGACTTGATTTTAGGATACAATTCAAATAAACAAACTAATAGGTGGGCTTTTTTTTAAATTAATGATCTTCATGTCATGAGAAAAACACATTACGCAACAAAATTGATGGGGGAGAAATAGACGGATATGTATATATATATATATATATATGTATGCAGAAATATTGCTATGATAAATGGTAGACAGCTGTTGCTATGATGATGGTGGTGGCAGTGGTGGTGGTGGTAGTGCATAGTGGTAGTATAGGAACTTGTGGTGGCTAAACTAATTTGACAGACATAACAGACGCACAGCAATTTCTGGCTTGACAAAGCAGAGGGTCAGACATACAGGGGGAAATCACAAACACCATGCAGGCAGGAGACAAAGCTACAAAAGGCCACAGGTAGGAAGGGAGGGATACAGGGAAACATTACAGAGACAAAGCATTGAGCATTAGACATAGAGAAGGGAGGATGCAACAATAGACAAGAATTAGCAGAACATAGATCAAATCTGGAACAAAATCAAAGAAGAAACATTAAAAAGAGAGATAAATCATAAACACAAAATGGAACAGAAACACACTGCAAATCATAACACATCAACAGAAATTAAATGAAGGGTCTTACATATAAGCTAAAATCACTTTCTCATCAGAATGTATCAGAAAGTTTTGAATTCTTTTTTTGTTTTTGAAGTGAAAAACTCATTGTTAACAAGGGTCAGTTAAAGTTGCAAAATTTCTATCCCTTTTGTTGTCTGATTAAAAACAAAAAGAATTCTTTTCCAAGCAAAGATTTTGAATGTTAATTAAGGTGAATCATAAATGTAATATATATTTGGATAGGTTACTTTTTCATACTAGTTCCAAAAAGTAAGTATTTGTCGTTCATTTTAAACTTGCTGTACAATGTAAGCTCTTCTGAAAACTGGTAAATATCAGTTTCAGATATTGTTAATATTGGCTAGAATGAGATCTGAAGTTTTCTTCTGCCATTTTAGAAAGACTTGTGGAAATCAACAAAATTAAAGATAATCAAAGCATTTGGATCTGATAAAGAATTTCCATAAAAGTATAGCATAATTATTTCAAAACTAAATCAAGCAAGGGAAGATGATTGCTGAGATGAAAATAAAATTAGAAATGTAATGAATGAAATCCTAGGTTTACTCAATTTACTATGAAATTAATTGTACACTTTTAATGCTCCTTAGTAAAAAAAATTAGACTACATTCCAAATACTATTTTCCAATAGTTTTAGAGCTTTTATATCTGGGTATATGACAGACTATACTGGGATACACAAACGAACCACATGCAGGCATTCATCACAACACATACCCAGGCTGCATGCATATCAACAAGTCCAAACAATACTCAGCATGAGAGCAATGGTATTGAGCTTTCAAACTGCATAATTCCAATGTTTCTGATCAAAAGTATGATTCAAAGTAAATTTAAAGAAAGCTGGTGGAGCAAAGTTAAAAGATTTGATTGGAAGCATTTTATTTGCTGAAAGTTCATTTCAAGATGGAGTTTCTTTTGTTGCATGGGAAAGATTAGAGAAATTGATGGATATATATCACTCTCACATGTACATTGAGACTATATAAAATGTTTTAAATTTTGAAAAGCAAGGGATGATCAAGTTTTTCAAAAGTGTGTCTAAATTTGTTGTCTATTAAGCTAAATAAATATTAAAGATTGATCAAACTCCACAAAATACATTCATTTGACATAAATTTTAATGTATAGAAAAAGAGTGGTTCAGTGAAAAGAGTTGTTTTGTTGGAGAAAAAAAAAGGGCATTTCCTTTCTGTCCAAAGTCTGATTTTCAAAATGATTTGAAGAAATTGATGCAGCATGAAACAGAATGTGCTCTCATGAAGAAATATTGTATTGCATTTTTGACATGTACCTGGTTTGCCCTGCATAACCCATGAAGGAAGACTCTTCCTACGAGGCTTGCGGAGGACCACACCTTCTCTACCACAGGGTGCACCACTACAACCACCACTATTACTACTACAACCACCACCACCACCACTACTACCATCCACATCAACTGGTCTACCACCATCATGGTGTGTAGCAACATGACTGTTAGTGCTCCCAGACACTGCTTTGGAGGCCTTGCGATCAGGTTTAGGATTAGGTTTAGGTTTTTTCTGGAAGAAGCTGGCTAGTGAGGCGACAGAGGATGTAGGTCGGGGGATTTCCACCGCTTCGCTTCGCAAACCTGGCTTGTCTGGACGAGGAGCCGACAGGAAGCGACGACGGAGCGCCGCCACCCGTCCCGATTCCAACAACATGGACTGTTCCCCCGATCGGTTGCCTTCCGTGCCATGCTGCTCAGGAGGAGGACTCTTCATCACTGTTCCATACACTGGAATGTCTTTGGGATGGTTTACATGGGGTGCTTTGTGAGGGCGATAGTTGACAACCTGACTGTAAATTGGAATATCACTGTGATTAGTGTCCGTGTTGTAACTGAAACTAGGTGAGATAGGACCCGGGCTGGGAGTGACACTACGTGGAAAAGAATCATTGCTATGGGTAGGTGATATTGGTTGGGGAGTCCTAGACCGATATGTCACAGGTGGGGGAGACTTTGGCTTCGGTGAGACCGGTGGAGGGGAATGCCTAGGTTTGGTATAAAACATGCTATTGCCTGTTGTCCTGAAAGGTGGGTTACGTGGAAGGGTCTGTGTCACGCCCCCATTGTTCCCATTGTGCAGGTGCGTGGCATTATTATTAGCCCGATTGGCACTGTCCGTCCTCCTCAACCTAATATTCCACTTGTTCTTAATGGTTTCACCTGGTCTTCTAGGAGAGGGTTCCCGTGACACTGTGCTACCAGTGCTATCCGTAGGAGTTGCCTGTCTTCCATCTTTCGGGGTGGAGTTGGGTGTGGCATGCCTCGGTGATGCCCTCGATGATGAGGACGCACTTGAGGAGGAGGAGATGGAGGAAGAGGCTGAATTGGGGAAGTTGGTGGTAGGTGTCCTGGTTGACAGGGCTGGAGGCAAACCATCAGGAGTGGTCTTGAAGATCTGAGAAAAAATTAGGATTAAAACACATGAACAAATCACAAACACAATTAGAATGTACTACAAGAAGAAAATAAGAACATGTCTGCATTTGAAATTGCTATCAAAGCTGGTAAGGACTATCGCAGAATTTTATCTTAGTATCGCATTTAAACATTTAACATTTTTGGAATAGATAAAGCAGGACAGCATGTACACATGTACTTAAATTAACAAGTGTTTCAATTAAATGTTGCCGATCTTGTAATTGTGACTATTTCAGGTTGCCCGAAACACCAATGCTGTTATAGAGCATCAAAAGTATCAAGCCATTGTTTTCTCATCATCAACCCCACTAGAGTTAACTGAAACCGTGAATAGTATAACAAATATCTTCTATTCCATCTCGAAAACAATGGATATATTGTTGAAACCTTGTGGTAGTGTTGTATGAGGATCTCGATGATGATGTTGGAGAACTTGATTTCCATGATGGCTTTCATCGTCTCTTCTTCCGGTCTCATCAGGGTAGGCCCGAAGCAAACGCCAAGGTTTGCTACTGTCATCAGGTTTTTCGCACAGTTACCTGCCACTCTGTTAACAAACCAGCATAAAATACAGCATAATCTGACTATCTGTGCGATTCTATTTCTACAATAACGGTATAGAACAGTCAGAACCTTGTATACGTCATCACTCAAGTGCAATTGCAAATACCATCCAGATAAAACCGCTAATAATGTTAAGTATATATTTACAATTTGAAATGTATTCATATTTTATTATTTGTTACCATATATGTGGTAATTACTATTGATGTACATGTACATGTACATGATAATAACACAATAAAGATTATATGTCTCATGAAAATGGAGCAAGAGTAATATAAGAATGTGAAAGAATAATGGAACCCAGTCTGACCTGTTTAAATGACCTATGACCAGGTCAAGCATCTCAAAGTTGGGTTCTGGAAGGGTGTGTATGATGGCATGGATGTCATTCACTCTCAAGGTCTTTGACTCTTGCTCTAGAAAAAAAGAAGAAAAGAATAAAGGCTCGTTTAGATATGGCGATGTAAATCACTGCAAAAAAACCATCACACTTTTCAAAACGTGTAAATGAATAGTAACTGGGCACAACAAAGTTCCTGCATGTGTTTACTGAGCTATATGGCACAAGACGCAGAAATGTGGGGCCTATTACACTTTAAATCCTAATTTTTGCCACATCATATCTGAACGAGAAATATGAGGTGAGTGGGAGATCTAAAATGGAAGAATGATTTCGCACTGGAAATTATCAATTTCTGTAATTTCTATCTGTCCAAAAAATGCCAGGAAAGAAGGTCCTGTATGGCTTGGTGAAAAGATGGTAAAGGGTGAAGAAGAAAAAAAAAAAATCTTTCAAATCCTAATATAACCCTAGACCTAAGCCTTGTTTGTATTTATTAGTCGCTTGGCACGTGAATATTTTTTTTTTTAAACATGAGCAAAAAAATAATTATTATAAATATTGGGGAAAATCATTTAAAAGATGCATGGAAAAAATATAAATAATTGGACAAAAAAAAGATATACATGTATATAAATTGTTTGTATTTTACCACATCTATAGAATTTATATTATCCAGTTTTTATGGTTGTTTCAGTTATTGTTCATATTTTTGTAACATTCTTT